>OY978220.1:19418706-19601458 GCA_963854785.1 Vaccinium vitis-idaea
CCGAAACTTTATTTTAAGCAAAAGACATAATCCCTCCACCTAATAAGGCAGTTAAGTTTCTTTCCTAACCAACCAATAACACAAGTCCCTATTGATAAAAAGCATATGTATAAACCACAAATTTGATTTGGGGAGTGATTTCCACACCCCCTAAATTGTTATCCACACTCCTTTTTTTGTCTTCTAGTGAAATTTTCATGTGTAAAAATGTCACTAAAAGACAAAAGGGGGGTGTGGATAACAATTTAGGGGGTGTGAATATCAATTACCATTTGATTTTTCTATCAATCATGACAATGAAACAATTAATGATATCAGTGCACGTAACCTTTTTCTATTCTTTATTCAACAACACTTTTTTTATTTTTTCGGAAACAAAGAAGTCTAAAACAGTAAAAACAACACAAACAACTAGGAAACAAACAAATTACTAAAAAAAATAAAAATCCAAAATATTAAACCAACCGTGCTATTTGTACAGATGGGGTGCACCGATGGTGCACTGACAGGCGCCAGGATCCTCTTGTGGGTCCCATTGAGTTGATTTTTTAACGAAATGGGGTAATTTTGGATCGAGCACCTAGGAACGTCCGATTGAGTTGATTTTAGCGTAGGCCCGCTCGGAATTTGATTTTGAGGAATGAACAACTCGGATCGATCGTGTGAGACCTACAAGCGTGTCCCCAAAGCTGATCAGTACATGGTCTGTACATGGGGTTGGTACCCCTGGATTTACTGAGATTAAACTCAAGTTGTAAGAGCGTATCTGTGTTACATGGACCAATATCTAGTTTGACTCTTGGAGTCGAATCCGAGGTGAGTGTTGTGCACCGTACTCTACAAAACAACTACGTTTTTTTTTTTAAACTTAAACAACTACGTTGTTTTATTCATTTTTTTGATATACCTCCAAAAACTTTCAAGAGTCCTGTTGGGAGATTTAATTTTAGGGATCAATTTTAGGAGATTTAGACTTTTTGAGGTAGGATATAGTGAGTTTAGACACTTTACAATTTATAGTGATTTTTTCTTCCTCTTAACAAGGCCTTTGAAAGCTTTAGAGGTGTGCCAAAAAATTAAGCAAAACGACGTAATTTTATTGTACAACACAGCGCATAACACCTACTGCACAACAAGTCTATTTGATGATGTGCAACTGTACGAATGATGTGCGGTCAACAAGTCTTTTAATATTTGATGATGTACGAGAGAAGCAAATTACCATATTGCCCTTACACATGCCGTATACAACTCTATTTGTTGGTAATGTATGTATATATCCCCTATTGAGCAATTGAATATTCTTTTCGATTACTTGCCCATCAAAGCGAATACGAATTACTATAAAATTAAACAGAAAGCTAAAGTAAAAGATTATTAAACTCATGCATTCAAGAAGCAAGTTGTATTGTATTTCAATCTTAATAATGATGATGGCATTTGATTATAAAGGAAGATACGGTACATAATGAATATATTTTAATACTAAAACAGAGTGTTAGTGAATGGATTTAATTTTTGTTCATTGATTAATTTGATTTAGACTTGTACTCGTTTTTCTGAATAATAGTATTGGCCAATCATGAAATATGTGTATGATGACGGGTTTACAGGACCCAATGATTGTCACAATGACCTTCAGAATATTTTCGAAGTATCAAAAACAAGAAAGAAAAGGATTTGGGCCCTCTATAATCTGTATTTAGGATCATAACCGTTTTATTTGTTGAGAATATTAAATAGATCATTCACATAAAAAATCAAATTAATTGGATACTGGTAGCCATATGGTCGGATACCATTTATATGGATAACCAATTTGGTAACCACACTGTGAGAAAAATTTGTCTCAATTGTGTCTATCAATCTCCAATGATCATAATTTTTTATAACACTAAGGTGAAAAAATGTACGATTTCGATCCAAAATGAAGATTTCAGAGTGCCACAATTGAGACCACTGCGGAAATGTAGAGACTTTGGTCACAATTTCGTCTTCTATTTTTAGGTTAAGAAAAGACAAAATCTACCGTCTGCCCAATGGGCGGACAATAAGACACATTATGACCGGTCATAATGTGTTTTTGTTGTCCGCCCAGTAGAAAGATCCTTAAGAAAAACAGAAAAATGGCAACTTAGTAATTTACCATTACAGAGCTGCCTTGTCAACCTCTCCCTGTCTCATAGATATGCAAAAAGTGGCCATTTGTAAGAGGTTGGGAAACTGAAAAAGGAAGGAAAAAACCAAGAACATTGCAAGAAGGAATTCTGCAATTGGTTCTCTGACTCCCGTAGTTGGGATCAGAGGATCATCATCTTCTTCTTCCCTCCCCTTTTAGTTTCCTACAGGTATATGTATCTCTATATACTTATACTATATTGATACAGGGAAAGCTACCCTCTGGGCTCTCGAAGCCTTGTGCAAATTGAAAAACTTATTCAATGGATTGGAATATGTTATTTTGATATATACGAGCACATTTGGGGAATAAAAAAGGTGGGTCTGATTGATTTCTTGAAATGGGTATCCCACAAGCTGATGGGAAAATGGAGGGGTGGCTTTACCTCATTCGGTTCAACCGATTTGGGTTGCAATATTCACGAAAAATGTATTTCATTCTCGAGGATAACTGCCTCAAGAGCTACAAATCAAAACCCAATTCGAATATGGAGGTAAATAATTCGTGCCCATTTGTTTCTCATTCTTCTTTGGAGTTTCTTTCCAATTACACAGTTTTGTATATGAATATATGCATATGCATGTGCGTCTGTATCTCGGTGGTTTTATTTATTCCTAGTTTAAAAAAAAAAAAAAAATGATTGAGTTTTATGTTGTTGGATTGCTTGTTTAAGATTTTTGCAACAACAATCATTCAATTAGTTTGTTTATGATTAGCTCTTCTTTGTACCCTCTTTAATTGTTTTAAGTTTGAAACTTATGGCTTCATTGGTTTTGTGAATGCTGACAATGTGGTCTAATTTATTGTTAACGGAGTTCTTGATTTTTTTTTATTTTGTTTCATCTTTTTTTGATTAGTTGATATGCAATAAATTTACTATTGAAGAGGAGTCGAGGGGATGCCACCCATCTATAATTGAAAGCGAAGAGCCGAAGAACAAAAGCTTATACCAAAAGAGACCGAACAATCAATAGATACACCTAGCTGAAAGTATTAAACGTGCCAAGAATTGATGAAGGGTTGATTTCTGTTTTTTTTTCTTTCTTTTTTTCAATTTGATTGTAGGATAAAAGTTTTCCCCCTACGGAGCTACGGTTTGAGTTATTTTGGTCATGTTTCCTTTGAAAGCTCCGTGTACGTGACAATTAATGATTAACACTCGCTTATTTTAAACCTGTCGCAAATCGTTGATTGTTATCTGCAACAATCGTTTGTTTAGTTCTTAACTAACTTACTATATCGAAAGTCCACTGATTTATTTGTCTGAACAAATTTTAGTGTAAATAGTACTGGGGTATCCCCTGCCGACAATTATAAAAGAACGTATCAAGGAATAGGTTTTTAAACTGATTCAAAATTGATTTGCATCTCCCTCTTTAAGTTGTGCTTGAACATTCAATTTTGTGAAAATGGTTCTCCGTTAGCGGAAACTTGCTTAACAGACTAAGAAACCAAGTCTGAAGCTGGCCTTAATGCCAATCCAGGTTGCTTTATGGCTATATCGGTGTTCTTTTTTAAAAACTATTTGCAGCAAAAATACACTAATTTGTCCAATCAATCCATGGTTTGGGTACGATAATAAAAACATTCCATGGTTTGGGATAGACTACAAGACAAGAGAAAAGATCTTCTTAGCCATAAGGGCAATTAGATAGCCAGATATCCAAATGAAGCTCAATAAGGACTTCCGTGCATTTGAAAATGGAAATCATGTCCCGGAATGGTGTTGCATCATAAATGTCAGTTTATGCTATGATTGATAAGACTTATGTATTTTGATTAACTCCATCGATCATTACCACAGTTTAGTGATCGCCTAAATGGACTTTATTCTTCTTCTTAAATATTAGGAGCCGGTAAGAAGTGCAATCATCGACTCCTGCATTCGGGTAACAGACAATGGGAGAGAGAGCTATCACAGAAAAGTAAGCTGCTTAATTACATGTATCTATTGTTATCCATACATATATTACAAAATGAAAAATACACTCTTTAGTGGTTCCGATAGAGTGATACCGCTTCCGATATTAGTTTATAATCACGGCAGTGTTTGCAATTGCAGGTGTTCTTCATCTTCAGCCTCTATAACACTTCTAATCATCATGATCAGCTCAAGGTGTGGGAATTCTCTTGTCAAGCCTTCCTTCTAATGTTTGAATCACTTCGTAATAACCCGTGAAGTTTCAAACCTTGTATAGTTTGGAGCAAGTAGTCCAGAAGAAGCAGCTAGATGGATTCGTTCTTTGCAGGATGCTGCAATAAACCCAACAAAGAATTTTGCGGCTTGCTCTAATAGAAAATGGCAACCTTTTAGGTATGTAGACTTGAGCAACCATAGCATCTCAATAGTGTTATGTTCTCCTTCTGTGATTTGTCTTCTTTGTGCAGTTCTTAATCTTGTAAAAGTAACGTAGAAGTACTTTTCACTAAATTGCCAACTTGTCCTAATGGAGTAGATATGATAGCCTCTAACCAAAACAAACGCGTACATGACTGTTTAGACGTTGAACTCTGCATGCATCGAAGAAATGTTTTTGTATTTTTTGGAGGTGTTAGATTGCTTGCTATACATTGTTGGGCCCATTTCCTAACAACTTACGTTTTTCGGACTACTGGTAATTTTTAAACATGGTATGAGATCAGGTTGTGAGAGGTCTTCGGTTCAAGTCTCTCTGTTTGCATTCTTTCCCCGGTTGCATTCTTCTTCTCTCCTTCGCATTTTGTTTCGCTCTATCTTTGAAAAATTTGCATCTCCACGCACAAGACGGGGTTGCATGTGAAAGATAGTGTAGATAGTTTGATATACATTGTTGGGCCCATTTCATGACAGATTAAGCTTTTGGGACTACTAGTAACTTAACAGTTCTATTGATTTAGTTCTAGTTCAGTAGTGGAAATCTAGGAATTTGAATCATCGTGCTAATCAACCATACAGTGTTTGAGTTTCCAAATGCAAGCCTACAATTATAAGGTATTCCAGACATTTTTTTTCCGGAAGCTCAATCATTATTTAACATTTGCAACTTCTTCTTATAGTTTTATACCCAACAGAGTCTGATCCCCTATCATATCTAACATGGTTGAAAAAACAGATCTGAATACCACTAAGCTCCTTTTTTTGTTTTGTTTTGTTTTGACAGAATGAGTATGTCAAGAAGGGCAGCCCATAAGAAATCGACTGAATCAACGTCTGCTTCATGCAAGCATATGTATGCAATGACGTCTGATGTAATTGCACCTTCTCCTTGGAAAATTTTCGGCTGTCAAAATGGTGAGTGTTAGGTTCCCTATTTGCTTTTCTAGTGACTAAGTACATAGGCATTCATTTATTCTTCAACTCTGCAGGATTACGGCTATTCAAAGAAGCAAAAGAGAGAGATTCTGGTGGAAGGGTAGGTTTCTTTTTTCTTTTTTTTGGGAGGCAGTGATTATCGATTTTGGCCTATTTTTGTTGCTGAAATATATATTATGCACCTAGCATTGGGATGATCATCCAGCAATAATGGCAGTGGGCGTGGTTGATGGAACGTCAGAATCTGTTTTCCGTACTCTTATGTCTCTTGGTCCTTCAAGATCAGAGTAAGATTTCTGGAACCTTCCCCTGATATTCAGCTATTTAGATTCAAATATTTCAGAATGCAATCAACAGATGCTGAGTCACTCTTATGGTGTTGGTAATTTTGGGGGTGGGTACTAAGATTGCCTTTCTAGCTCACACGTACAAGTACTCATCCCTTTGGAGCCGAAGCATCTCAAATGAGGGAAAGCATGAAGTTACTTTTGAAACTTGGAAGTGCTGGGCTTGGATCAGGAACAAGTCTAATTTAGGTCCTGTCGTCCCGAGTTAATATGACTCATGCCAATGAGTTATGTGGAAATATTAAACTTGAGTGTGTGCAACAGCAGGAGTAACCAGAATTGGAGTTTGAATTTGATTTTCAGGCTATGAATGTGGTTGCAATGATGCCCTCCAGTACATATATATATATATGAACATAACCCTCTCAACTATATAGATCCCAATCTAGCCACTAGTTAAGACATGTGCGGTTGTTCATACAATATGATTTTCCATTTTCTAAAAAGAGAACCACAGACGATGGTGTACGAAGAAAGGAGAACTATTTTGCTTAAAGCACTTCATACCCTTCACACAATCTAGAAGCAAATATTTCAACCTACTTGCTTGTTTGGCTCGGGAAAGTTTCCAACTTTGAATGTATTTACTGTAGTATTCATGTTCTTTCTGAATGGAGAGCAACAGCCAATGTTCTAAGGAAAGAATTAGTTTCTTTGGAACAGAAGCACTATAGTACACTAAAACAAGAAGTTGGATTATTTACATTACGTGGCATTTCCAACCCCGACTAACATACCTAAATAATTCAGTAAAAAATAAATACTTTCTTTAAAGCACTTCATGCTCTTCTCACACTGAGGAACTAACATTCCAACATAGTTGTTTGTTTGGTCAATGGAGAATTCCCAACTTTGGAACACCCTTTATCGACTTGGAGCGTTCTGGGGACAGACCTTCATTTAGCTTCCCGCCCCCCAGCTTTGGTTTCTTCAAAGCAAAAACCTATCCAGATAGGCTTCCTGCATGATAGTGGACTGTTGTTATTCCAGATGTTGAAGTACAATGATCTTTTTGCAGATGGGACTTCTGTTTCCACAGAGCCAGCGTGGTTGAGCACCTTGATGGCCACACAGATATTATTCACATGCAGTTAAACAACGAATGGCTACCATGGTCAGATTTTAAACTCTTTAAATTGCACCACTTAAGTTATATGTCTTATTCACATGCAGTTATAACAATGAATGGCTTCAGATTTTAAACTCTTTAAATTCGCCACTTGAGTTATGTCCCACCATTTGACATAGTATGTTTTGCAGGTTGATGAAAAGAAGAGATTTACTCTTGCGTCGATATTGGAGAAGGGAGGATGATGGCACATATGGTATTAATATTTCAAGCTTATTCATAAATCCGCAACCATTATAAGGAGGGGCTAACTTTGTTCAACTTATTTTTGTTGCAGTAATTCTTTACCATTCCGTATTTCACAGGAAGTGCCCGCCACAAAACGGCTATGTCCGAGCCAACCTTAAAAGTAATGTATGCTTTAAATTTGAGAATTTGAAATTCCTCTCTGCACCTATTTACTTTTGAGAATTTAAGAATTTGATACTTTTAATTAAATTTGAGAAGAGTGATTTGTTTGAGAACAAATCTTCAATTTTGACGGTCCTTTTCTCCATATGCACCAGGTAGGTTATAGAATCTCATTTTCTTCGTCATTATTGGTATAATGTTGCAAATTGAAGGAATTGCTTTACTTATAAAACTCTTAGAGAACGTAACTTTGACGATTCAAAGAAAAAGGCCAAATAGTATTACTGAATGATTAGGTTACAATGTTAACACAAGTTTAAAAAGAGAAAACTTAGCAATCTATACTTAAAAATAGAAGATTACAAAGGGATATGAGTACGATATTATAACAAAAGGATTCTATGCCTAAAATAGAAGATGCAACGAGATCACGAAACATATAGTTTCCCAAGGAGAAAGCGAATATTAAGAGTTTGCCAAGGAAAAAGTGAATATTAAGAGTTTGCCAAGGAGAAAGCGGAAACCAGAAGTAGTATGGGTCTTCGTAAAGAAGTCAGCAAACTCCAAACCAAATAGTGCAAATAGGAGCTGAAACATTTCTAAACAGTGCTGCAACAAACAAAGTAATGCTGAAAATGTCGAATACCGACGAAGTAAGGACCAAACCTTAACCAAACAGTGCAGCAACAAATCAAACAGAGTCCAGAACTAAATGCATGGTGCTGCGAGAGATCAAACTAGGGTAAATAGGAGCTGCCAAAAATACCAGGGTTTCGGCGAACGGCGTCTGGGGTGAGATTATGAAGACAGTAGAGATGTCGAGGTAGGAAGCTGAGAAGCGAGGACATAAGCAAATAGGTGCAGAACAGAGGAAGAACAAATGAAGAATCAAAAGATACAGATTTGGATGATGTTCGAGAAGAAAGAGAGAGTGCCATACTGATTCCAGATGCAGAACCAAATAAATGGAGCTAGAAATCAGAGAGACAGAATTACAGAGATGCGAAATCAGAGAAACAAGAGCCCGAAACACCATGGAAAATTTTCAGATGTTGTTCAGAAGTTGCTTGATACCATGATACGTTTCATAGAAGAGATGGAAAATCTATATTACATATGAGTGCCGCCAGTCGGAGAGCGAATATCCCACAGGCCTAGATCTTATGGCTCTGATACCATGTTACGATTAAGAGAAAAAGGCTGAATTGAAGTGGTGAATAATAATTAGGTTACAATGTTAACACAAGTTTAAATAGAGAAAATCTAAAAATCTATGCCTAAAATAGAATGTTACAAAGTGATATGAGTACATTATTATCATGAAACGATTCTATGCTTAAAATAGAAGATACGACGAGATCAGTTACACATACATTCACAGTAACATGCTTCCATGGATTAGGACTACGAGGTGTATTAGGACCACAAGATTCACGTTAAACCTCATTGAGGAGTACAAAAAGAATCATCTTAATAATGGCAAAAGAAACCCAAAAATAAAAAATGTGGCGGAAATACGATGAGAAAGGAAAGTATCCACTAGATACATGTAGGTAAGTACGTTGGATCAAAGATTCAGAGGAAAATTCTTGATCTAGCATATATCTCATGAAAATGAATATTACATGGAGTCATTAAGATTTCACAGGTCAAGAGTGAGTCTTCCTATAAAAAAGAAAAGAACAAAAGAGTGAGTTTTCCTAATGGTTAACACTTCCAACTTGCTGCATAAACTTGCTTTTTGCATCAACATACAATAAATTGTTGCTCCATAAACATTTGTTGGCAGACTGTGTTACTAATACCTAAGATTAACCACCCCAGCTCACCTCCTAGACTGGTACATGATATCCCAGTTAACCTACTCATATTGTTCTCGTCTGAACCAGACTAGGAGAAATCATCTACGACCTTTTCCAAATTCTAAAAAGAAATTGGAATAAGTATGAATGCTTTTTTTTTTTTTTCCTTTCTCGGTGTGAATTTGCAATCAAAGGCCAAAATAGTATTTAGAGGTTCTTGTTCTAAAAAGGTGTTGAATCCTCGTGGCAAGCATGATTTTTTTACTGCTTTCTACCAGTTGATGATTAAGTCTCAATAGTTAGATAATTTATCATCTCGTAGACACAAAACAGTCCTATATGTACCCAGAACATAATGCTCTTATACTTTGCTAAACAATCTTGTTAAGCTACATATTTTTTTGGATAAAAACTGTATATGTGAGTTTTTATTGAAAACTGCTCACATCAAGCCCTTCCGGATATTTTTTTTTTGTAGATTTCCCACATAGGCCCTTAAAAACACGTTTTAAAAACATTGAGTGGTTCGGATTGTCGAAATTTAGTCTGGAAACACAAAAATGGGCTAGGTCCGCATGGAAAAGTTACATAAGGGACCCTTATTGGAAGTTATATATATAGTTAGTATTAGTATCAATGTTTATTCTTTTCCAAATAATGCAGGTGGAGGATTTGTCGTACGTCCTGTAAACCAAGGGAAAGAGTCAGTGGTCAAACACATGCTTGCTATTGATTGGAAGTTTTGGAGATCCTATATAAGAAAAGCTTCCGCGAGATCCGTGACTATCCGTATGCTAGAGAGAGTTTCCGGTATTTACCAAATTGAAAATATAAATTGCACAAAAAATATCAGTTTAACTATTTTTGCGATTGGGAATATTTTGTGTAATTGGGCCACCTTTGTGTTTCTGTATTTGGCAGCATTAAGGGAGCTGTTTACAGCAAAAGCAGGAAACTACTACTCTTATGAATTCTCATATGTGGAAATGACTAAAGATATTGGATTGACTCGGAGTGAAAAAGAGAATGACGAACCAGAATTTAAAAGGTCTGGAGAGCTACTAAATATGGAAGAGGGTAAAATGGAAGCTGAGCTAGAGAATAATATCCTTTCTGGGACTTCAAGTTTGCAGGGACTGAATGATGCAGCTGATGAGTTCTTTGATGTTCCTGAACCATCAGATGACGACCAAGAGAGTGAATGGCTGCCTGATTTGAGTCCGGAATTGCACTATCCAGTAATTACTACTCACCAAACTTGACTCATCCATGTACAAGTTGCATAACCTAACTTTACAAACTTGGGATTAGTTTTATTTTGTCCCCTTAGTTATGAGTCAAATCTTGCTGCAGAGTCAATGGAGTCCCTGTGAAGATATAAACAAGAATCAAGCATCTATTAAGTTCTTTTCACTATATCTCTCTCAACAGGACCTCCATGTAGATATAAAGGACCCTTAGAAATTTGATTTGGAGCCAAAAGGACCTCCATGTAGATATAAAGAATCTATCGTGTTTCACACAAATTTTAAGGAGAACCCATCAGCCCATCGTATTTTCTGTAGCATTTTTAACTCTATATTTTCTTTCATCTCTTTGGTAAGGGTTCACTTTTTGGGTTCATGTGCTAGCCCATTTATTAATATAGTGTTGCTGATTATTGCTGCAAATGTGTAACACATTACCTTCCTGATTCCATATGAACACCTTACTTGACACTGAAATTGAAGTGGTTCATTATGTTTTCACATGGAATTTAAAAGAAACCTTTGTGTCTTTTGGTCTTCTGTTGTAGTTTCTTTTCTATTTTTTCTTCAGTACTTGCTTCAAATAAATAGGTGTCAACTTCATATTCTACTTCTGACCTTCTACAATAATTTGATGGTTTGTGGTGGGTTTTCTGCCTAATGTGACCTACTATTTGCAGAACTTCCAAAGTGAACTTAAGCAATTGAACTCTTGACCACAGAACTTTTTGAATTTCTGCTTGATATGGTCTTTGAGAAATGTCTACGCTGACAAATGTTATCTCCTATACTTGTAGGATGCATACCAACCTCGACTATCATCCGCGGCTGGTTTTGTGAAAAAGTTACATGGTCTTGCTGGTGCGTGCTGTTGACACAACTAAAGCTATCTTAAGTTAATGCCTTCATGCAAGTATGGATTTTTTTTGGTTGGTTTATCATTGATGCAGTTCAGAAGAAGGGTTATATGGACTTACATGAAGTGGCTTGGGAAGAAAATGTTTCTCGTTGCTATGGGGCAACACTTGCAAAAGATCCAGGTTGTAATTTGCCCTGCAGTTGGACAACTGCCGATCCTTCATCATTTCTAATTCGAGGAGACTCTTATTTACAAGATCGTCAGAAGGTACTTCTCCAATTGCATCTGCTAATTTTGGAAAGAATAGAAATTTATTCCACATTGGACATTACAAAGTGAAAAACATGGAAGGTTGATAACATGTGGCATACATTGGTACTGCTAATTTTTGGCTTATGCCTTGTGCTAAATTGTATGACCTATTCCACATTTTGGAAGTGCTAGCTGAGATTATTTGTACTGCATTTGTATTCTATTTTATGATTGGTATTTCCTTGTCATAGAAGTTTGGTAAAACTCTGTTGCGAGGAAATGGGAATGACTTGATATTTTAATCTATCAATCCAAGCAAGCAAAGGAATACTTTTCATGGGGTTTCTATTCTGATTCTGAGATAATCTTTTTCTTTGACCAGATTAAGGCAAAAGGCTCATTGATGCAAATGGTTGCAGCTGATTGGATAAGATCTGACAAACGCGAAGACGATCTTGGCAGCCGTCCTGGTGGCATTGTTCAGGTTTGATCTAAAACTTTTGGAATTCTTTTTGTTATGGGTTCATAGAAATCGTATTCATAGTACCGAAAAGAATTTCTCCTCAAAAAGTCTTTATTGGATATATGCAGAAATATGCAGCACATGGTGGACCAGAGTTCTTCCTTATTGTTAATATACAGGTGAAATTGTTGTTGTTGCCATCTTTTCATGTAATTTTGATCAATCATTTAGAATCAGTATACTTATGATGTAGAATGTGTCACGAATCAGGTTCCTGGGTCAACTACATATGGTCTGGCACTATATTTCATGATGAAAACTCCTTTGGAAGAAACTCCTATACTAGAGCGCTTTGTAAACGGAGATGATGCCTATAGAAATTCGAGGTTTAAGCTGATACCGTACATTTCTAAGGTCAGTGTAGTATCATTGCGGTTTGAGATACAACTGTCTCCCTTGTCACTACTGAGTCTCATTTTGTTCATCTAATGTATGAGAGCAATTTTTTCATCTTTTTCTTTTACTTGGAAGTTTGTTGCTTTTATTATTTCTAAATTTGTGGAATCAGTGAGTCGTGTGCATTGGTGGTGATATTTTTACTCTCAGGGATCATGGATAGTAAAGCAAAGTGTGGGGAAGAAAGCTTGTTTGGTGGGACAGGCTCTAGAAATAAATTACCATCGGGGAAAGAACTACTTGGAGGTAAAGTACAACCGAAAAACATGAGCGATCTCTCTCTCTCTCTCTCTCAAATATCTGATGGTTTAGTCGTAACATGTTGTGTGGTAATCCATCATATGGTGAGGTTACTCTAGTTGGATATGCTAAACTTGGAAATTTGCCTGGGATTTTCAGCTTGGGGTCGATGTGGGGTCATCAACCGTGGCAAGGGGCGTAGTCAGTCTTGTTCTTGGATACCTCAACAACCTTGTTATAGAGATGGCATTTTTGATACAGGTAAACGAACTATAACCTTGTTAGCTTGATACAAGTTCTTCATCCATTTAGCATTCAGAATATTGTTTTGTTGAGATTGCGGGTTCATGTCTTGCCTCAGCCGGTGAGCCAAATTTTTTGGATATCCACAAAACTGAATTATTGCGCTTTATGCCAGTTCCACTAACTTATTCAGTTTAAGTCAGATTGTGAAACGGGGCCAGAATGGGTTGGGGGCAGTTCACAACTTCTAGTTGGGGCAATTTACGACTTATCGTGATGAGTCAAAATGGTAAAACAGGTCTGAAAATACATAATACTCGTGAAACATTTCAATATGAGTGGATTGGTTGACCCGTGGTATCAACATACTTCTGCCCTTAGGTCTCTATTGCCCCAGTACTCGTCTTGTGGGCACTGCCCCACTTGTGTTTGGCACTTCATTCAAATCAGTCTAATTGTCTCTCCATGTTGCGAGACTGAGTCACGCGTGAGGGGAAGTGTTTGTTTACTCCCTCTGTCCCAAATTGCTGGTCCTGCTTTCTATTTTGGGATGTCCCAAAATATTGGTCCTATTTCTAAAAACAACTATTAAAATATTTCAAACTTCCAGTTTTACCCTTAAAAGTACTCTTTCCCAATATATAAAGTTTTTTCTTTTTTCTTTTTTGACGGAGTTTATATTCAAAGTTGGGTCTATTTCGACACTGCTTGAAATTTTAAGACATTTGCATGCAAAATCCTTCACTAAGGATCCACTGCTAAGAAGTCTGGCTAAATGTCAGTAGCCTTTTTTCTGCGAATAGTGAGTTTTGTAGAGAATGTTAGTCTTACGATTCTTTAGGGAAACAATATCTTGGGGTGGATCCTTTCACACATATCTATTATATGAACCTGAAATGATATTTTGCAGGCTGACACGCAAGAAGAGCTCCCAGAACGTCTCCTTGGAACGTGTCGTCTTAATCATCTGGACATAACGAAAACGGTTGTTGTAACACCATGATCATTCAACTTGTTGGTTGCACCAGACAGTGGATTACGGTTTCCCTTTTACGGAAAGGAGGATTAAACAGATTTAATTGGCAAGAGCGATGAAGTGATGCTTGTGTACGCGATTCATGTACAGTTTTTGATCAAAATGAAGATGAAAAATATAGTGTCAGATGATTCTTTGATTTGGGTGGGGAAATTCAAATTGTATAGCTCTTTTTTCCTTACTGTGGCTTTATATCTTCAATTTTTATTACTTGGGATGGTATAATTTTTGTCATATACTTATGGTACAATTTTTATGATGAATTCAAATTATCTAGCAAAACAAAATTTGTATATTAGTGAAATTTTCTATGGTTATTTACCAGGTGGCCGAGTAGAGGTTTGAACCTGAGTTGAGTAACTTGCAGGCCTACCACCCAAGGGCCTGTTTGTTTGGAGGATATGGGGGGTGGGATATAGGATTTTGCTGGATATAGATATCTGGATTACTTATACCCGGCCGGTGTTTGCTTTGTTTTTGCTAGCCGGATATAATTTGGCGTGGATTACCACACTGTTCCGGCGACAGCAACTTCTGGATGACGAGAATATAATTAAAATAGAACTATACGTATTTCCTGGTTGCCTAGAATTAATTTGCAAAATAAATAGGAATATTACCAATTTGAGTGAAACCCAAACGAGAAAAAATAAATTGAAACGTTGGGTTCTCACCCATGGATTTTCCGCGGTTTGGTTTCACATTAACTTACATCCGCTTTTCAAAATTATGTTCCATTTTTATCCACTAACATTTTACCCATTAATTTTCAAAGGAAAATGCTAACATATGCCTAATGGGTTTATGTTAAGGTTGAAAAGTGTATTGAAATGTATAAAATTAAGTTGGTGCAAGTATATTGAAAATCATAAAAGGTGCTCTGAAATGCGTGTTTTTTTTGTTTTGTTTTTGTTTTTGTGTGTGTTTATTGTGTGCCCAATGCGTAAGACCCATTTTTCAAAAATACAAAAATAATAATTATAATTCTTATGGGACAGCTCAAAATGAAATATAGTACTCGACAATAAAAAAAAGGAACGAGGGAGTAATAAGTTATGCATGTCAATTATAATAGTATCAGTACACGTATACAATATGAACCCAACTATAATAAGTATAGGAGTAATGCTACAGTGCACACCCTCTAAAAATTACTCAATATGAGATTTTGTGACTCTAAATATGAGATTTTGTGGCTGGAGATATGAAATGCATATGGTATGCACACTCATATGAATAGTCACAAAATCTCATATATTTCCAGAAAATCTCATATCTGGAGCCACACAGTCTCATATTGCTACAGTGCGGACTTTGCTACAGTGCGTGCAGACTTGCTACAGTGCGTGCGGACCTCATATTTGGAGCCACAAAATCTCATATATTTTTAGAAAATCTCATATTTGGTGCCACAAAATCAGATATTTTGAGTCACAAATCTCATATTTGGTGCCACAAAATCTCATATTTTGGAGCCACAAAATCTCATATTTTGTGCCACAAAATCTCATATTTTGTGCCACAAAATCTCATATTTGGAGCCACAAAATCTCATATAGTCAATGGTCAAAGGAGGCACAAATCCCCACACGTCATACGTGGCGCAATCTCGGCCGTCCATCCGTATGGGGTGCATACCATATGCCATCTCATATTTGGAGCCACAAAATCTCATATTTGGTGCCACAAAATCTCATATTTGGTGTCACAAAATCTCATATTATCTCATATATGGTGTCACAAAATCTCATATTTAGAGCCACAAAATTTCATTGGGGGGGGGGGGGGGGGGGGGGGGTTTACCGTAGCATTTCTCTAAGTATAGACTTCGGTGTGTAGATAATGCACAAAATTTGTGTGTGGTGTTGCCTTGGGTCCCACACAAAATATTTCATTTTATTTCGAACAATTCTTATTATGATTCCGCGAGAAGATTATCTCAATTGGATATGCGTAAGTGATTGTTTGGTACCTCTAATGTTTAGTTTATCTCTCTGAATTCGAAATTTTGCATCAACCTGATTCAAACATTAGATGATGAATCAATCAAGCAGCAGCTGCGCGTGTCCGATTGTGCTAAATTCCTCGTCAAGTAAAATAAAAGTTAGTATTCTCTACAAAATGAAATCACCAGATCATTTAGGTGAGCAATAAGTCTACTCTCACACAATCTCACTCAAACGAGTTTTCAATGCCGAGCAGGTACCAAGTGGTACCCGTGCATGTACATCTAGCGGTCTATTTCGGTTTTGGATGGTCCGGATTTGAAGAGAAACATGAGGGAGAAATGGGAGAGAGAGGGTTTTGATCTAGGCGTACAATAAGTTTACTCCCACACCCTTAGTGCCGTCCAAAAGTGTATCGGACAGCCCGGATGTAGTGTTTGGGTACCACATAGGCACGGCCCTAAAAGTTTTTCCTCTCAGGTGTAAGCGAGAGGGTGTGAGAGCAGAATTATCGTTATGCGAGACTTGAGGTTGGCCCCACAGACAGAATCTGTGCATTATCCATACAGACTATATACTTGGGAACGGAAAATCGGGTGTAACCAGTAGCGATCATGGTTTACGAGAAAGTCGGAAAATTAATGCCACCGACGCGGTGCCAGTGCTGGGGCTTTGGCCTTTGGGATTCCGTGACGGTGACCTGAACTTGTCGGTTAATTCCGTCGGTGAGATTGGTGTCGCACCGACACGCGAGATTTATTGCCAGTAACATTAGCTAAGATGTGTAGGAGATGGTTCTTGCTATAGCCAAATATGATGAGCTGGAGATGTATGAATAATCAACAGTAAAGACACAGTAAGAAAGAGAGTGAGGTGATCTAGGGGAAGGGTGAAGAACAGAGCAGATGTGCACAGAAAGAACTAAGGCAGTGGATTGCACTCAGTCTAATCTGTGATATCCTTGGTGACCTAGGAGATGGGGACTGGCTTGCATAGAGAATGTTCTCCTCTCAATCAGCAATTGCCCTTTTCTCTCTCTAGGATGGCATATGCCTCTGCCAAGATTTCACCAACCTCTGGGCATAGAAAGGGAATGTCCCATATTTATAGGCACATTGGACAAATCATTAGGTGCCAGGCTGTTCCCCTATAATATGATAACACGTGTCCTTTCCGTACAACCTGACCGTACGGGTGACGTCATCACAGCGCAGCTGACCCGCGCGGTGACGAGCCATTCCCCGGCGCAGTGATCCTCTTGTTCTTTATAGTCACCAAGCCACTAGATCTCCCTTATTCCCGTTAGGGCAAGGTCGTGACTTGTTCGGTCGCGCCTGTACCGCAGCCAAGCCTCAGAGGACCCCCGGGGTCCTGCCTTCAGACCGCAGCAGGTATAATTACCTGGGCTAAACTAGACTAGCTACTCGCGTTCTCGCCCATATTCTGGACCGCGCTAGTCGTTTGGGCCATGAGCTTTTCTCCCGTTCAGATGGCTCATGGTTGTCCAAGCACTGCCCTTACTGGGCTTGGGGTGCGCGCTGCTGGGGCGCCTTACGCAAGAGGGTCCCGCTCTAGTGGCCCCCTCACGCGGAGACTTATGCCCGCGTTAGTGGACCCCCCCTGCGCGGAGAGTGCCACGGGTTGTGCGGTCATTACGCCATCTGGGTGACACTTGGCATGATCTTAATGGTGGGTCAACGTTGACTTTGGTCAACGGGGAGTCTCGCGCTGACCTCTCCTACAATGGCCCCCAGGCGCGTGGCGTGTCTTTCGCGCGCTTTCCCACGCACGCGTGACGTCAGCGTATTATCTATTTTCTGACAACTTTTCAGCTGATTGATGCGACGGTTTGGGGGGCACCTTTTCGGTTTGTCCGAGGCTATCATTACTGCTGACGTTTCGCCTCCGACATGATGGTTGATTGCGACCGTTCGGGGGCCCCTCTTCTCCTTATAAATATCCCGTTTATTTTCATTTCCCACTTCTTCTTCCTTTGATCGAACTCATAGCTTCTCTCTCTAAATTTCTTCTCTTCATCTTTCATCTTCAACTCTTTTCTTCCAAACCCAAAGCAACACTTCCTCTGCACCAAAATGACTTGTGGCGAGCAAGTTCAGGGGGGAAGGCCTACTGTTCAAGGTGGTCCGGTGCCCCCGTCGGACCAATGGTGTAGGGCTCCTTATTTTCATGGAAAAGGTGGCCCATTTTGGCAGAAGGTGGAGTCATACACTCCGGTGGGCAGCGAATTGGACGATGTTTTATGCATTCGCCCAGAGGCAACGCTTGAGGATGGAGACATGGTGCCTCCCTCTTCTGTTCTTCGTCTTCGACTGGAGAGGGGAGACTTTCCTTTCTCTTCAGTTCAGTACTCTTCTCTCTCTGCACCTCCTGCTGGCTGGAGTGAGTGGGTGAATGATGTAATCGGGGATGCCGCTCACAAGAAGGTCCTAAAGCGTTCTCATACACTGGAACCTATCAAGATTTCCCAGGTTCTGACTTTGAACAGGAGGAACGAAAACATCGACTTCTTGGTGTTGCGGTGGGGCGCAGATACCCTCACCTTTGTGTTCCCGTGGGGGGAGTTTGGTCCCACTCTTCAAGATACTAGCGCGCTCCTGCACCTCTCCCTCCGTGGAAAGAAGGAGTTTGAGCCTACCAAGTCTGATTATGAAGATCAGGTGTTAGTGGGCAGACTGAAGTGGAGTGGGTAAAACTTGATTAACCCTAATAAAGGGCATAGCACGTGCCTTAGTTGATCACCACGAGAGGGGTGAAAAAGCTCGGCGCCACATAGGGAGACATTAAACCCTGTGCCGAGCTGGTTTGGCCACGAATGAGGCTAAAACTAATAAAGAGTAAACTAATAAATCAGGACGCACTAGCTCGGCGTAAGGCATAAAGGATGCCCCTGATAGGGCCGAGCTAGGTAAGCTACGTGTATAGCTTGAATAGCATTCTGGAATACATAATTCAGGTCGGCGTAATAAGCTGAACTATGTACGAGTTATTCCGAGCTACGTGGAAGCACGACACCGCCACGAGTAGGGCGGTGAGACATTCCAGAATATTCTACAGCGGCTCCTTATGAGACAAGGAGCAAATCCCGTGAAACAAGGGATTGATATGGGAAGTCCTAACGTGATTAGGAATGTACCTCATATAGGAAAGATTCCTATATGGAAAGGAAGACCCCTGCTAGACGAGATCTAGCAGGACATGGAGACTCGTCCCTAATAGGAAAGTCCTATTAGGAAAAGGATTCCTAAAGAGAATAGGAAACAGGGGCACGAGATGCCTAATATGAAGAACATCTACACCTATAAATACAAGACAAGAACCACGACAAAAGGTACGCTGTGAAACCCATTTCATACGCATTGTGGTTTGAATTCACCAAGTACGTGATACTAACTTAGGCATCGGAGGGCCTTTGCCAACGAGAGGCAAAGGTGCTCTAACCCTTTTCCTGTCTTGCAGATTAGGGGTTGAATCAAGGAAGCACGTGATCCAGAGCTACGTGGATTTTATCCCCGTACATGAAGTTAGCCTACAAGGCTGCGGGCCACAGGGGCTCTCAATGGGACAGGAATGGTCATAGGAGGGCCATGACGGACCCAAAGAAGACTTCTTGGGGTTAATGGATAAGGTACTTTTTCAAGGATCTCCAGCCCGCGCCACCTGAGGGTGCGGAGCGTCAGGCCATCGATGGTTCGGAGTACAAAGGTGATTTGTATTTGCCTGCCTTCATCGCCTTCTTTCTTTCATTCTTTCTATTCCCAGATTTTCCAATCGATGCACCTAGTGAGTTTGTTTTCTATCTCGCGGTGAGGATTGCGCGAGGGGACAGATTTCCGCTGGGCCCTCTGTTTCTCGGACATTTATACCAACAGTTGGACCTCCTGTCCGCGGACTTTGAGCGCTCTGTGGGCCGCTACGACATCACTTCCATGGTGCACACTCAGTTCCTAACTGCACTGGTGTACGAGCATTTTCCCATCGCCGTTCCAAAGCCCAAGAAGTTTCCCGCCCAGGTATCCAAGCCAGTCTTGGACAGTAGGGGTCGTCCGGTCAAGGAGGATGATGGCCGCCAGAGGTACACTTTCGAAGGTCCGATATGGCCTATTATCCTCCGCTGGAACAACACGGCCACGACAAAGCTTTGGGAGGAATACATGGACGATGAGTCCCATTTCTATCCGCGGCCATATACCCAGACCTTGGAGGGTGTTTGTAACTATAGCCCAAGCATTCCGGGGGAGGTTAATTTTTCCAACGCTGGTCTGCCGCAGCGCCACCTTCTCGCCGGTGTATATTGCATGAGCCACCCGGCCTACTTGTGTAGACACCCCGATTTTGACCCGGGATACTTGCCAAGCACTCCTGATGATGAGAAAACCAACCGTGAATACCTTAAGGTTAAGAAGAAGGCTTGAACTCGCCCCAAACCACCATGAACCACCCCAAACCATTCCCAAATAACCTAAACCAACCCAAATGACCAAAATACCCTTTAAAATACCAAAATAAACCAAAACCAACCACTGAGCTCAAAGGGGTTTGAGCGCTCAAACCCCCTGTTTGAGCGCTCAAACCCCCTGTCCAGTTTGTCGATGGCAGAGCATCTAATGATGAGATTCCAACCGAATGGCTGCCACCCAGCCATTTTTCTGTTGCTCCCATGCACCTAATAGACCCCAGGATGAGCCTATATTGTCCCATTAGGCCCTCCATTTCAAAAAAACCCATTCCCCCCCCCCCCCCCATTTCACTATATAAAAGCCACCCCTCTACATCATTTGCAGGGGTTAGACACTCTCACCATCTCCAAGCTATTACTCACCCCCCCTCTCAAAACATATTTCCAGCAACCATCAACCCACTTCATCCATTACTTCAAGCTTAATCCTCTTCCATTCATAAAACCCACTTGATCCTCAAAACCTCTCACTAGAATACACCATCATCTACTCAAAATCAACTCAAGCCAACCCACACCCATCATAATCTGTCCAAAACAACCCACACTACACTTGTAAACACAGCCACAATCCAATCATCCACCAAAATCCCAAGTTCAAGCCCCAATCAAGATCAAAAGGTAGAAAACCATGTGAAAGTTACGGGTTGGTACTCCTGAGGGAGACCAGTGGGTTCATGGAGGTCCCCCATATCTCTAATGGACTCACGAGGTCTTAAATATACAAGAAAACAACTTTTGAAAACCCCAGCTTCAAACAGCTTAAGCGCTCAATGCTATCACTATGAGCGCTCAAACTGTTTGAACACCTCTCTTGTTTTTGTGGTTTCTGATCATGTTGTATCTTGGTAATATCATTATCATGGCTATTTGTTGGTTCAAAAACTCTCAAGTCAGTTTATTTTGTCTTTGATCATTGATCAATGAACCCAAAAGCCATGAAAGTGATGTTCCATGATCATCAAACCATGGATGATCTTATTCTATAAAACAAACAGTGCATGTCACTCCTTTTAACCATGATCAGAAAGTTTCAAGTTCATATCAACATCAAAGAATGGTCAGAAATCACAGAAACTCACAGCCCTTGAATGGGGGTTGAACGCTCAAAGCAAGGACTATGATCGCTCAAGCCTCACTCAGTTTTGGGTACTTCAATCATGTTTATTTTAGTTCTGTATTCTGTTTTCAATTTATGAAGTGTGTGTGTGTGTGTGTGTTGATGTTTGGCCAAGCCAACCTGATCTCTTCTCTAGTGTGTATTGATGTTTGGCTAAGCCAACTTGATCTCTTACCTAGTGTGTGTGTGTTGATGTTTGGCCAAGCCAACCTGATCTCTTCTCCCTCCCACTCTAATCATGTTTATGCTTGGTTCAATGTTAACTCTCCACTTTTGTGGACACCCCAAGTTTATTTTATTTATGGTGGATGAAGTGTCAATACATTATGCATCATCATATGTCATGTTGAACTAGTTTGTGGTCCAGATGGGGGCAGAATGCTTCAGAAACACTCAAATCCAGGAGATGGCTTGAGCGCTCAATGCATCTCTTTGAGCGCTCAAACCGTCTTCTGGTCCAATCAAATCATTCTCTTATTTCAGCTTGTTTTTGGCATTCTGAGTGTTCTGTAAAGTTTCAAAGCATTGAGTCTTCATTCCTTCTATACTGTTTGCCTCATTTTGGTCCATGGATGAATTTTAAACCGATGATTATATGATTATGCCATTTTGTTTAGTGATTCAAATGCTGTTTTTGAGCAAACAATGGTTATCAAAACATGTTTTCATCAAATCAGAATCATCAGAAGCATCATAAGCATATGTGGGTGAGTAGGAGTTTGAGCGCTCGAACCCCCAGGTTGAGCGCTCAAACCCTTGGTAGTGGATCAGATTGGTTTGGCCATGCGGTGGTTTGTGGTGTCATTTCTGATTACTTTGTTATCATTCTGTATGTTCTAACATTGTTACTTGCTGTTTGATGTTCTTGTTTGTCCATACTTGCATATCATCGCCATTCATGTAGATTCACGGAGCACAAGCATACCGTAGCTTATTGTTGTGTTTATCATCATTATGTGGTTCCCATCCCCCATTCCCATTACTTGTTCAAAGTTGAGTTGCACACATTTCTTGTATAATCTCACAAAAGTCAAGTAGAGACCGGTCTTCGAACCGGGCGAGGGGGGTGCCGTAAAACCCTTCCCCTCTCGTAACTGAGCTCCCGAACCTAAGATAGTATGGTGATGACGGGCCAGTAATCATTATCCATTGAATGAGGCGCGAGTCAATCGAGTTCGGTTCCTCGGGGACAATCCGCTAAAACCCGGGTGGCGACTCCGAATCGACCGAGATCCTCCGGAGGTGCGTCCACAACTTGCCCACGATTGGAGTTGAGAACTGGCAGACGGTAGTGTATAGACCCGACAGGGTGGCGCGCCAGCTGGGGTATGACTTGGTGGTACCAGCGGCCGGGTCGGAGCCTCTGGAGTTTCAAGCTGCTTTTAACCAATTTCTGGTTTCTTATACGGAAATTCTCTTGGACGGGGTCGGCCTTTGGCATTTTCCAAAGTCTCTCAGTCCTCCCCTTGTCTCTACCCAGCTCCACTTACACTGGCGCATGAATCTAGACTTTTTTTTCACCTTCGTGCAAGGTGAGGCCGCCAAAGCCACCCCGTGCGTCGTATTCAAGCCATATTTCATTCTTCACGCACCCAAACCCCAGTCCGCCAACTGGCGAGGAGTGCAGAGCAACTGGGCCTTGAAGGACGGTACTACTGCGGCACCCTCAGAGGTTCGGGTGGTGGCACCGCTTTCTGTTGTTTGTATCACCAGATCCCGGGCAAGGACCCAGACGTCCTCTGCAGATGAGGAAGAGGCCACGCGGCCACTCGTTCGTCGTAGGTTACACAGGGTATGTACTACATTCCTGCTTGATTTGTCCACTTTGTTAATTGCACTGTTGTCCTTTACTCATCGCTTTGCTTACTCTATTTTCAGGCAACGACTGGTGAGCGTGTCAGAGAATCGCCAGAGCGCCCAGCCTCCTCACAATCTGGTGGCTTCGACCAAGCTCCTGACACTGAGAACATTCCCTTGCGAGCTCGCGCCGCAACGTTGGCTCAGGGTCACGCTGTAGGCCCTTCTGTTCCAGCGCAGCAGGGGGTGGAGAACAGCGATAGTAACGTCGATCAACTCCCCATCAGTACCGCCCTTGGCAGGAGGCGTAGAAGAGCTGTGGCTGGTGGGCCGGAGCCTGGCCAGCATGCGGAAACCGCTCGTACCCCCTCCCCACCTGCTCAGCCCATAGAATTTGATGAAGAATCCCTCCCACACCCGCAGGCAACAGAGAGGCATGGATTCTTGGAAATGATGCGCTCAGGGGAGCGGGTTAGTCCGTCCATCACCGACATGTTTGGTCCGCGCGGTGAGAGTGGCACCAGGGAGGAAGAAGTAAGAGAGATTCACTCTGGGGGACGTCGCGCCCGAAGCCACAAACGGAGAGGGGCTCAGGAAGCACCACTGAGGGCTTTGGCAGGGGCTTTGAGCAGGAGTTTATGCATCCCTATGTCGATAGTGACGACGAACAGAGCCCTCTCACTGCTGTTGAAACGGGTCAACCCTCGGCTCGCTCCACTCAGCGCACGTCATCTGTAGAGAAAGGTAATCATCCTGATTCTTCCAGCACTTTCCAGAACATAGGGGGTGACATTCATGCAGGGCTAAGCTTTAGGCCGCGCACTACTCATAGTATAGGAGAATTTGTGCCAACTTCAGTTGATCCAATTATTCATGAATTGTTCAAAGATGATTTTTCAGAATTGGAAGCTGCTGTTGACCCTTAGAGGAGAGTGCAAAAGATGCAAGCCGCCCTCCATCAGCCTGTTCCCGAGCAACAAGAGCCTCTGCCGGAGCCGCAAGGGGAAGCTCAGCAGGAGCGTTTGGCCGCCATTCCTGAGGGGGACGTGCCTGAGAGAGAAGATAGGAGTGAAGCAGAATCGAGTGCTCCGCAAGAGGGTGTCGGGCAATTGGTTATTTATGAAAAGGATGCCATAGATGTTGATGACAGCTCGGAAGCTTCAGGGGGAGCGGGGTCCAGCGTGCCGCAAGGGTCACAACAGGGGTCTCCATCCCAGTACATCGATTCTCAGTGCCAGGACCAGACACCTTCTGCCATTCCTGCATTCGCGAAGTCGTTTCTGTCATTCCGCGTTGCCACTACCAGCTTGCCTGTTCTGGAAGTTGTTCATAGGACGAACCCGGAGACTTTCGCCAACTTCCGGGCGCAGAGCGCCTTAGGTGGTGGCATGCTCTTGGATAGCCTGTCCACGATCATCACTTCCCTGCACGCCATTCCTCTGAAGAAGTTTGGCGACGCGTCGCTGCAAGATGGAAATGGGGCTCTCCTAAATCTTCAAAACTTAGGAGGCTTGGAGGTTGGTTGGCTCATTGCTCACATGGAACGTATGCACGGCTCGCGTCGGGCTTTTAAGCTTTCGCTCCGGGTGGAAGCAAAGCAGAGGGAAGTTAAGCGGGCCCATGAGAGAGTGGACCTCACGCGCGCCGCTCTTGCTCAAAGAGAGGCGGACTTGAGAGAAAGACAGGCTGAGCTGGAGGCCGCCTTGCGCGAGAAGGCAGACTATGAAGCCGCGGGCGGGGAAATATTCGGGAAAAACGACCCGGTCACCAGGGGCTTGTTCCCCCCGCCATGACTGTCTCCTGTTTTCTTTCCCTTTTGTAATGGGAGTCGTCACATTATGGATTATGGATAACAAAGAGTGTTCTTGGTTTATGCTTCGCTTTCTCTTTTTTTTTTTTTTTCTTTCTATACTCATAACGACTTGCATGAAATTGAATCCTATTCACAATTCTCTGTTAAGTAATCCAAGCACTATATTAACTTGATGATAACATCGAACAAGGAATTTACAAAGAGAAAATGGGATAAGGACCATCAATAAAATATCTCTTCATTCAAGGGTAGTACTTTTTCATAAACTTGATGTTAATGGGCCCTGTCAAAAAACCATCAGAGACTCGGGAAAGCCTATAATGGCCACTCGTCCCTGCATTGATGACTTGATACGGCCCTTCCCATCTCGGGGTGAATTTGGGGAGCTTGACATTCCTCATCACGTCTGTGGTTGACTTCCAGACTAGATCCCCGACCTTGAATTCTCGCGGGACCACGCTCTTGTTGTAGAACTTTGACACAGACTCCCAATACTTGGCCTGGTGCTCCGCAGCGAGTTCTCGCCTTTCCTCCAAGGCTTCCAGATCCGCGCGCCGCTGCGCGGCTGTGACCTCTGTCGACAGAGCCAACCGTGCAGAGGGTACGCTCAATTCGACAGGAAGTACAGTTTCTGCGCCATAGACCAGGTTGAAAGGACTGGTCCGAGTTGCTTTTCTCTTAGCTGTGCGGTATGCCCAGAGCGCCGTGTCAAGTGATCTGACCATGTCCCACCTTTCTCGTCCAGTAGTTTGCTCAGGATCCGCACCGAGGACTTGTTTGTGGCCTCAGCCTGGCCATTCCCCTGGGGATAATACGGCGTTGAAGTCTGGTGCTCCACAGAATAGGATTAGAGTAGTCTACCCACGTCTTTATTGACAAATGGGGTCCCATTGTCCGATAGGATCACCCTTGGTATGCCAAACCTGCATATGACGTTTTCTTTGATGAACTGGGCGACTGTCGCGTCGATAGCGTTCTTTAGCGGCACTGCCTCAACCCATTTAGTACTGACTTCTGTTGCTGCCAGGACCCACTGGTGCTTGCGGGAGTGTGGTGAGATGGGTCCAACAAGGTCCATTGCCCAAGTGTGGAAAGGATATGGCGCGCGGATTGCGTGGAGTTCTACCGCCGGTGCATGAACCAGGTTACCAAACTTTTGGCATGCGTGGCATCGGCGTACGTGTGCTTTGGCATCGGACTCCATCCGGGGCTAGTAATATCCTAAGTGGATAATATGCTCATATAGTTTTCGTCCGCCCTGATGCTCTAGCTCGTGAGCTTTGTACAACACCTCTTCAGCCTCTTCGTTGGACAGACACCGTAATGGGATGTTATCCAAGGCTCTCTTGTACAGACTTCCATCTTTGATGAAGAACCGCCCAACGGACATCTTGACTTGCCTTCTATATTCCTTCTCCAAGGGTAGCGCCCCTTCTTGTAGGAAATCGATGTACTTCTGTCTCTAGTCCTGTTCCACAGAGAAGCAGCAGTCCTACTCTGGGGTGGCTGAGGTGCATTTCTCGCAATTCCTTAATGCGTCTGCGGCGTCTGCTTTCATGCTAGGCCAATAGTAGCCTTGTCTCTGAACTCTTTGGTAAAGAGAGATATCATTTTCTCCACAAGTTGCATCATGGATCTGACGCAACCTAATCTTGGCCTCTTGCAGCCCGATGCACCGTGCGAGCCACCCCTGAGGGCCGCAGAAATACAACTTCGTCCCAATCATTGTGAATTGTGCTAGTTCAGACAACGGAATATCGCCTTGCCCGGTAGCTAACTGTTTCATCAGTTTTTCTTGCCATTCCTCGACAACTTGTTCTTTGTTCACTTCATCGGCAATTGACGGTTCCGTCCTCTTGACGATTTCTATGGCTATCTTTTCCTCGTTGAACTCAACTTTTGCACCCAGCGTGGCAAGTGCATCGGGGAACCTGTTATCCGACCTGGGTTTGTGAATGACTTCCACTTTATCAAAACGCTGCATTAGCCTCTGTACAGTGGCCCTGTAGGGAGCAAGAGTAGGCTCTTTTAACGCGTAAACACCTTCTGTTTGTAAGATTACAAGTTTTGAATCCCCCACAATTTTGAGGGTCTTTATCTCTTTCGCAATGGCTGCGAGGAGTCCCAGTATTAAGGCCTCGTACTCTGCTTCATTGTTTGAACAGTGGAAGGACAACTTGTATGCCAAGTATTCTTGCTGGCCATCTGTACTGGTGAGGACTATTCCGGCACCTCCCGCGCCACCTCCTGCGGCCCCATGAAGCTTAATGTCCAAGTCACTGACGCGGCCATTAGTGCTTCGAAACCATCTCCTGGCAGCTTCTCCTGGACTGGTTCGCACTGTCCGCTGGAAAACTGAGCCAGCAGATCAGCAAGTGTTTGACATTTAATCGCCCCAGGAGTGACGCATGATATTTCGAATTCGGCCAGAGCTAGAAGCCAACGAGCCACCATTCCAGTGAGGGCAGGTCGCGACAACATGTAGCGTACTGGGTCACCATTTGTTACCAGATGGATTTTGAACGATAAGAAGTAGTGGCGTAGCTTTTGCGCGGTAAAGACCAACGCCAGGCAGTGCCGCTCCACCGGCGTGTACCGCTCTTCAGCTCCCTGTACTTTTTGGCTGATGTTGTATACTGGCCTTTCCGCGCCATCAACTTCCTGCACGAGCAGGGCCCCAATGGATCTCGGGGTGGACGTCAAGTACAAGATGAGGGGTTTGCCCTTTTGTGGTGCGATCATGGTTTGCGGGGAAGTCAAGACAGCCTTGATTCTTTCAAACGCGCGCTGGTGTTTCGCTCGCCACTCGAATTTTGCTTTTCCCTTCAATAGGTCACTGAAGGGTGCTGAGATTTCTGCCAGCGCGGGGATAAACCTACGCAGATACGAAACCCGCCCTAGGAATTTCTTGAGCGTCCGTTGAGAGTGCGGGGAAGGCATTTCGGTAATGGACTTTATCTTTGCATCATCCGCTTCTATCCCATGCCTATGGACCAGGAATCCCAGGAACTTCCCCGATGAGACGCCGAATGCGCACTTTAGTGGGTTCATTCTCATGTTGAACTTCCTACACCTTTTAAACACCGTTTCTAAGTGATCCAAGTGATCAAATTTTTCTTTTGATTTCACCACAAGGTCATCCACATAGTCTTCTACAATGTGATGCAGCATATCGTGAAAGATTGCCATCATCGCGCACTGGTACGTGACGCCAGCATTCTTGAGGCCAAAGGGCATGACGGTGTAATGAAAATTGCCCAGCGGTGTTCTGAACGCTGCCTTCTCCGCGTCTTCTGCCCCCATTTTGGTCTGATTATAGCCACTGAAGCCGTCCATAAAGGAGAACATCTGGTGCCCCGATGTAGAGTCAACCAATGTATCAATATGTGGTAACGGGAATTCATCCTTCGGGCAGGCTTTGTTGAGGTCGCGGAAATCAACACACACGCGTATCTGGCCATTCTTCTTTTTTACGGGCACGATGTTGGCGAGCCAGAGTGGGTATTGTATAGGTTGAATAAATCCAGCCTTCCTTAATTTCTCGACTTCCTCTTTGATTTTCTCTTCTAACTCTGGTTGGTACTTGTGCGCGCCCTGTTTGATTGGCCAGGAATTTGGAAAGACATTCAGGTGGTGTGCCACCAACTCGGTGTCCAGCCCCGACATTTCTTCGTAGTGCCATGCGAATACATCACTATATCGCTGCAGTAATTGAACAAGTCTCACTTTCATGCCGCTCTCGAGTGCCGCGCTAACGAAAATGGGCCTTGGAGCGCCCTCTCCTTCTCTGAGATTGACTTCCTCCAACACCTCAGGCTGAGGCTTAGGACCATCTTGCATGCATTCCGGAGCTGGTTCTGGTTTAACCATCTCGTCAGCCTCTGCTCCTTCTGCCTCTAGGCATCGCGGGTCAGACGCCTCTATGGAGACATCTGGCCCGCCGCCCCGTCACAAGCAGTATACGGTTTTTCCTCCTTCCTTGACCTTGGTAATCTTCCTTGGCCCTGAAGCGCTTTCAACGAATTGTTCCCGCTTGCTTGCGGAGACCTCTCCTTCATCTTTGATATCTTCCCATTTGGCTTTGCAACTGTTGCGCTCAGGGTTTCCTCCATCTCGGTAAAATACACCGAATCAGATAAGTGTGCTTCGCTCACCTCGAATGGCCTTTCAGATGCCGCGACGGTGACCTTCTTTCCAGCCCAAATCGCCTTTAGGCACTGATGGTAGCTAGACGGGATGACCGCAAAGCGATGCATCCAACTGCGGCCTAATATTATGTGGTAGTTTGTCTGCGCGTCAATAATGTGGAACTTAGTAGCAGTGCGGATAGGCCCGACTGCGAGGTCAACAATAACATACCCCAAGGACTCTTTCTTGTCTCCTTGGAACCCAGTGATTCCTATTAGGGATTTCACGATCCGGTCCTCCGGGACTCCCACCTTTTGCAGAGTGGACATTGGCATGATGTTGATGGACGCTCCGCCATCCATGAAGGCTCGCTTTAGTTCCACGCCATTGACTCGTGCCGTAACATATTGTGGACGGCCCACCTGGATCGTGCGAAAAAGATTGTGATTGTTAGAGTCGCCACCCGGATTTGAGGTCCGAACCCGAGAAACCGATCAAAAATATGACTCATTTGCCCATCCGAAAAAGATTTCACTGATCATGGCAGAACCAAAGATTTCTCGGATTCGGGGGTTTGGTTACGAGAGGGGAAGGGTTTTACGGCACCCCTCTCGCCCGGTCCGTGAACCGGTCTCTACTCGACATTTTGTGGGATTTTAGAAATATTTGAAATTCAATTTATTCACATAAACAGGGGGATCGGGGACGGGAATCACATAAACAGTAAGAAAGTACAAAATGTAAATCTAAAGTGGATGCTTGTGTACATGATTTATATGAGAAATGATGATGATAGTAAAGTGAAATGATACAAATATTTACAAGGAATAATAAATTACAGAAAATATATAACAATTTCAGGAATTTTTATGAACATAAGGCCTAATTAAACTGCTTCACAAACTGGATCCCAGAACAGGGATTGAGCGCTCAAACCAGTGAAGTTGAGCGCTCAAGGCTCCTGAATTGAGCGCTCAAACCAATCCTTGGCCTCTGTGAAATTACACCTTTAACAACTTCTTTTTGAGATCAAACATTCATCAAAGGTTTTCCAGGAGAAACAGATAAGAGTAATCTGTTCGATCTCTTAAAGAAAAATGAAAAAAAAGAACGTAATTTCAATGAATTAACAACGAAATGTTTGAAAATGGAGGAATAAGGGAGGAATCCAGGTCCTGAACACAATAACAATAACTCACACACATAATTAATATGCTAAATCACAGTCTATCATCAGAACAACAAACAATCAGGAAACTGCCCAAGAACAGCTTGAGCGCTCAAGTCAATGACATTGAGCGCTCAAGCCATAATCTGGCTCTTTGATTTTTGACCTTTAAACAAGCTTTTGATACTTCAATAATGATTATGAATACATGAAATGAAGATTTATGAGGTTGAACAGTCTCTGTTTTGCCCTAAAACATAAGATTTTCAAAAGTTTTGGATGTTTAATCCTCATAAAATGTTAATTTACACTCATGCATGTGATTTTGAGGTAAAGTAAACTGTTTTATGGATTACATGAGAATAATTAACTATTAAATGACGATCAAAACCAAAAGAAAGCACAAAAATCATCAAAACAGAAACTGTTCAGAACTGGGCTTGAGCGCTCAAGGCCTAAGGCTTGAGCGCTCAACCCCTGTTGAAGCTGCAGATTTTAAAAAGGATTTTAAACAACTTTTAGGCCTTTGTGGGTTCAATGCAAGTATACAAGACTTGCTTGAACTCACTAGCCTCCCTCAGAAGGATCAAAACAGTGAGCTCTTCACATGTTTAACTACCTTTTTGGAATGATTGTGACTTGGACTTGATTTTTGGGCTTGAGGATGGAGGATTGAGGATGTTTTGGCTTGTCTTCTGGGTGAATTAGACAATGTGTGTGGTTGGTTGATGATCAAGGGCTGAATTTCTGGGTTTGATGAGTGGTTTTGTAAATGGTTTTGATGGTGGGAGAGTGGTTTTGTAGAGAGAGAGAGAGGAGATCGATTTTCTGGGTGGATTCAGGAGTGAAGGAGTGTGAGTCTTCTCTCCTCAAAACCAGGGGTGTTAGATAGTTTTATAGAATGAGTGGGAGGGAAGAGAGGAGAGAGAGGAAGTGGGTTTGTAGTTTAGGGGTAGTTTTAGGTGTATTTTAGGACTTAGTGGAGTATAATGTACGTATAAGGATCGTACAAAATCATCCCCAGACGCTCCCATGCAAGAAATCTCATGATGAGATACTCTGCAAGTTGCTGACTGGATCAGAGTTGAGCGCTCAAAGCCATGGGCTTGAGCGCTCAAGGTGCTTCTCAGGGGTTTGAGCGCTCAAGGCCTCAAGCTTGAGCGCTCAAGGTTCTTGGTGGCAGATTGATGGTTTGGCCTTGGTTCAACAATGCTTGGGTTGGTTTGGGATATTTTGGTTGTTTGGGTGGTGTTTGGTTGATTTTTGATCAAATTCAAGTCATTCTCACAAGTTCCAGGTAATTATGATTGATCCATTTCATCATCGGAAATGCACGAGCGTATCTCGGGTTCAAAATTGGGGTGTCTACACATATAAGGGTCTGTTGTGTGGGTGCAAAATCTTTTTGTCAGAGTCAGAAAACAAGATCGCGTTTGACTCATCTTTGATCGTTCTGGGCAGCGACCCTTCTTGCGCGGCGCACACTTCATGGTCTTCTTGCATGATAGCCAAGATAGCCTTTTTCATCAGAAATCTTGTGTTGGGCGTGAACCCCATTCCATCATAGAACTGTCTGAACTTTGTGCTGTTTTGCAAGATTTTGATTCCACTCTCTGGATCAGGAGTGGCCACCGTCGGGGTACCATACCCTGCGATATCATCAAGCTCATCGTAGAAAGACGTCATATATACTTCCTCATAGTCATAATCATGGTCATAATCATAATCGTAATTATAATCATAATCACAACCATAATCCTCTTCCTCAGTTTCGCGTACAAACTCAAAACATTCAGCCATGTTGGTCGTCCCATGCTTCAGGTAGGGATGCGTGCGCACATCTTGTGTCTTGGTGGTGATTCTCAACTCGTTGTTGTCTAACTTCTTCTTGAAAATTCTTCTCATAGTCCAGCATTCACTAGTGGGATGCTTGGTGTGCCGATGAAACATGCAATAATTAGGGCTTTCTCTGTCCGCGCGCGAGGGCGTAACTTCGATATCTGGTAGTGTGAGACCGCCATCTGCGGCGATTGAGTGTGACTTTCTAGGCTTCCAACCTTCTCGCGCGGGTGGCTTTACAGTATGGCATAGTTTATACGCTGCTTCTAACAACGCGGCAAATGTGTGGATCTTGACATTAACCAAGAATGGCTGATACTCGCGCAGGAGGCCTGCTGTACAAATTTCCACAAGATATTCTTCCTCTACTGGCTCGAGGCAATCAACTGCGCGGTCCTGGAACCGCTTGATGTAGTCAATGATGTCTTCGCTGGGGCCCTGAGTTTCTTTGACGAGGGATAGACTGGTTATCTTCTCACGTGTCTGAAAAAACTTGGCGTAGAAGCAGCTAACCATGTCTTCCCATGATATTATAGAGTAGGGAATCAGGTTGACATACCACGTATGCCCTATTGGTTAGAGATTTAGAAAACTCTCGTAACTTGAGATTGGTGTCTCCAGAAAAGGCCTCTAGGGTCTCGATAAACCACACCACATGCTCTTGTGCGTTACCTTCTTTGCCATCGAACTTGGTGAACTTTGGTGGGGTGTACCCCTCTGGATATGGCATCTGGAGAATGGCCATGGGGTAAGGTGGTTGAATATCTGGGCTTGGGAGGGAGGGGAATGTTGTTTTCGTCTTTTCTCGTTGTAATAGAGCCTGTACTTCTGCCAGGGTCACTGCCTGTGGCCCCACGTTCTCTCGAATAGCTACCCTTTGGTGAACAGAGCCAGTTCCCGTGGTTTGAAGACTAGGGTTTTCTGGTAAGGCTGGATGTACAGGAATCGTCGGGCGGATGAGGGCCTGAGCACCGGAGCCACCATCTAAGGGTCCCACCCCCTGAGTTCCATGGGCTTGTCCAGCCCGTGGAGACACGGGTAGTTGGGTTCCCCCCTCAGCATGGATCTGCTGAGGCATCGTTGCTGGTGGAGCTCTAGGCAAAGTGGCTGTGATTACTTCTGTGAGGCCAGCGATGGCGGCAAGCAACTGCGTCTGAGTAGTTTGCATTTGTGTGATTCCAGTTTGCATAGTCTGGATCATCTCCATGACCGGAGCTCCTTGCGGTCCTCCTGCTTCATTTCCCGCTTGACTGGATGTGGCATCCTCTACCAGCGGTGGACCATCGAGAACGAGGTTGGCATGGTTTACTGGTGCTGCCATGCCTGAAGTTTGTAGACCACTTCTCGTGTTTACCATCAACTAAACAACCTCCCTAGCAGAGTTTCTTGAATGTAGGAGATGGTTCTTGCTATAGCCAAATATGATGAGCTGGAGATGTATGAATAATCAACAGTAAAGACATAGTAAGAAACAGAGTGAGGTGGTCTAGGGGAAGGGTGAAGAACAGAGCAGGTGTGCACAGAAAGAACTAAGGCAGTGGATTGCACTCAGTCTAATCCGTGATACCCTTGGTGACCTAGGAGATGGGGACTGGCTTGCAGAGAGAATGTTCTCCTCTCAATCAGCAATTGCCCTTTTCTCTCTCTAGGATGGCATATGCCTCTGCCAAGATTTCACCAACCTCTGGGCATTGAAAGGGAATGTCCCATATTTATAGGCACCTTGGACCAATCATCAAGTGCCAGGCTGTTCCCCTATAATATGATAACACGGGTCCTTTCCGTACAGCCTGACCGTACAGGTGACGTCATCACCGCGCAGCTGACCAGCGCGGTGACGAGCCATTCACCCGCGCGGTGATCCTCTTGTTCTTTATAGCCACCAAGCCACTAGATCTCCCTTATTCCCGTTAGGGCAAGGTCGTGACCTGTTCGGTCGCGCCTGTACCGCAGCCAAGCCTCAGGGGCCCCCCGGGGTCCTGCCTTCAGACCGCAGCAGGTATAATTACCTGGGCTAAACTAGACTAGCTACTCGCATTCTCGCCCATATTCTGGACCGCGCTAGTCGTTTGGGCCATGAGTTTTTCTCCCGTTCGGATGGCTCATGGTTGTCCAAGCACCGCCCTTACTGGGCTTGGGGTGCGCGCTGCTTGGGCGCCTTACGCAAGAGGGTCCCGCTCTAGTGGCCCCCTCACGCGGAGACTTATGCCCGCGTTAGTGGACCCCCCTGCGCGGAGAGTGCCACGTGTCGTGCGGTCATTACGCCATCTGGGTGACACTTGTCATGATCTTAATGGTGGGTCAACGTTGACTTTGGTCAACGGGGAGTCTCGCGCTGACCTCCCTACAAGATGCATGTGTGCTCTTTGGATGTACTTAATCATAACTATCGAGATCCAACAAAATGTAAATTTTGAGATTTCCGTTCTGAGGTTGCGTTCTGTATGACGGCATTAAAACAACAAATAAAGAATATGCATGTGCAACATTGTAATTATCATGATTTAATGACCATTTAATAGCTTCCGGGATTACTAAGAGTTCTTATTGTAGAGGGCTATTGCTATATGATGAGAGAGCAATTTGATCAAAGAACTGTCTGGAAGACTTCTTCTTTCCAAGCTCCACCCACATGGACATTTATGATCCTTTGAGGAGACCAAGAACTCGAGTACGGTTGAATGATGAAAGAGGAAAATTTCTCAGCTGGATTTGGGTTTGGCTTTTTTGAGCGGGCCGTAAGGAAGCTTTTTTTAACCAAAGAGCACTCTCTTTTGCCATGGTTGAAACAGTGCTTTCATTGAAGGGATCATTGGAGAAAATCAATTGGTTCCTTTGCTTCCAAGTAGCGCAAATGATAGCAATTGTAATGACCAGGATTTTCACACTATTTTATTTTATTTTATTTTTTTTAAAGTAATTTTTCTAATAAAACTCTAGTAATGGTTAATTTAATTTTGTGATTAACTAGTTGTAATTTAGACTGTATGATATACATGCATGTATTATGTTCATATATGCATATATCTACTCATTTTCTTCCTAACCGAATCCTAATTCCATTACCATCCTATTTCGAAACTAAACCCACTTTTCATTACCATCACCTCCCACATCAGTACTCCATCACATCCATATTTAACCAAATTTGTCTTCTCTTTTTCTCTAGCTAATAGGAAGCTAACAACTCCCTTAAACACTTTCCTTTAATTTCCATACAAAAGCCTTCCTCACACACCCTATTATCCATGGGATTCTTTTATGGAACTAATGAGCCTCTATGTTGACTTCCCTCCCCAAAATACTCTCACCCTTTCATTTAGTGTTCTATGTGGCCTCACTTCAGCCCATGTTTCTACCAACCAATATCTCACCCAATTGCTTCTTCAAAAACTGAACCAAGACCCTTATTTCCTCTCCTAACATTTTTTTTCGGAAGAAGACGGAGAGAGAAGAGATAAACGGCATGGAGAGAGAGAGAGATAAATGCATTGAGAATCGATCGCCCAATTTCTTTTTCTTCTTCACCCTTTTATTCCAATGCAAATCACCATCTTCCTGTTGGGAAACGAATCCCAGAACCCAGTAATTACGCGTACAGATTAAACAACAAAAATAAACACAAACCCTACAAGGCGGAATTAGGGTTTACCTCTCATCCGTAGACACGAACGCTGGTTGACTTGTTTATTTTAGAACTTGACAGACCTAATTACTGTATGCAACAAGCTTTGCTCGACAGTACCTCATGATCTTCTGGCATATTCCCTTATATCTCAATCATGTAGCCAAGTGTGGACTTCTACATGATCTCTTTGTTCTCTCTCTCACAGCTTCTATTCTAATTTCTGAATGACAGTTGTGAGATCTAGAGAACATAACGATATATTTATAGGGCTAGAGCAGGGACCTGAGGAGAAATAAATCTGGGCTACTTGTGCAAATAAGAAAACCTAATCCCACCCGGATTCTATTCTTATTTCACAAATTATAATTCACACCACTAAAGAATTATAATTGCACTCCCATCTTTATCTCGATTATATTTCGAGCTCCACGTTATTAAATACTTATTAATCTCCCCACGTTAAGATTACAAATACCCGTTGATTAAATGTCGATTACTAACAATCTCCCATTAATCAACATCTTATAAAACACCTTGAGTAGTACTAACCACTTAACTTATTCGATATGTCGGATACAAATATCCACCTGCAGGGTTTGACATAACCGAAACTTATAAGTTTACTCAAGGGGGTATCATCAATCTCTAACGAGACGTGGATTCTATCAATAATTAATATCCATATATTTCATGCATATAATGTCGTGACCCAACTTACCAAGACTATTGACCGTGAAAAAAGATCTCACTTTATAATGAATCAAAGTCAACAACATTAAATGTATATATGTATTAATTATATCCGGATTAAGAGCATAAGTATTCTTAATAACTATAAAGTTCTAAACTATCTAACCAAACACAGCCAGTACTATAGTTTTCAATATAGTTGTACATGAATAGGGTGATATTGGTAGAGGATTAGGAATTGGTTTTCATGTCATTTTGTGTTCAATATATGTAGTTCTACCTTTCTTGAGAATGAAACAAATAAGTCCAACGAATGGAGTATTACATTGGGAAACCGATGGTTAATAGTGGATGAATCAAAATACATGAATGAAGTAAAGCGATTAGCGATTGTTCTAAAGAAAAAAAAAATGTGTAGAATTGCTGAAAAGTTCAACATAGATATGCCATTGTTGTTTTTGGTTTCTTCTTTTTCGATGTTAAGCAATGTTACCTCCATGAATAAGTAAATATACTTTATCATCCCATTTTATTACCGATATAAATGGTCAATTTGGGAATGTGAGTCTGAATTATACCTTTATTTGATCCATATAGATATTCCATAAGCATTTTGATACTTTTTGAAGGTCCTTGCATATGAGTTAGCGTACCATGTCCTTCATTACTCTAGGATATCATTTTGTTCGAAGGTGCTTGTGATGCTCCTTGGTCATCCTTTTTGGCATTAGATGTGGGATGAGTGAATGTGACAAGTTTTTTTCCTTGAACTCAACGACTTAAATTTGTTTCATCAATATTTTTTTTTTATCAGTAATTTGTTTCATCAATATTACATTGCGTAACTCCTGTTTGAGATCGTATTGGTCGGTCGTTTTTCACACCAAAAATAGATTTATAAAAACAAAGAATTAACTTTTATTCCATAAAATAGCGGTTAAGTCTAAGTGTCGATCCACAGGGACAGTTGGGGTAAGCTACGATGATTTTGATTAATTTCTAAATTAATTCTAAGAAACAATTGATTGATGTTTGGTTTTCGAAAACAATTAATTAAAGAAAATTGAAATTAAATTAAATGAAGAATATGAGAGAAAAAGTCTAAGGTTTGGAATCCACCCTTACCACGTAGCTATGCATTCACATAAACCGGGTTCCAATTTAAATCGATAAATAACTATTGCTAGGGCTTGCAATCCTATCAATAGTCGGCAAGAATATATTTGTTCTTGTTAAAAGGCATAGACTATTCCATAGCACGGACTGTCTCACTGGTACGATCAAGCCGCCCAACGGCACGATCTGTCTTAGGAGCATAATCTATCTCAGAACTCCAAGCGCAACATTGACAACAATTATATGAACGTGTATTTGAAATTGCAGATACAAATACGCAACCGATTTAAACAATAAAAACTATTTCATTAATTGAAAACTGTTTTGAACATATAATCTAATTCGAAAGAAAGCCCTAATTTATGCAAAATATAACGTTACTTGGAACGGGGCTTCATCTTTTCCCTACACGAGGGTTTAGCTGGACATGTCGACTGCCAAACCAAACCACAGCCTCCGTTTTTCCATCACTAATCTAATTGCGTGGTTTCTTTATAACTGTCATGCATCCCTCTTGTAAAGCCCAGCCTACCCCCTTTGTACCCTACGACCTTCGGTTTTTATTTCCTCTGATAGCATCCATATCAGCCACTTGTTCCCACAAGCTTTCTTAACTCTCAATCAATAGATGGTCTAGCCCACTACAAATATCAAGCCAAGACAAACTCCACTTTCAGGTAATTAAAATTCCAATGTTACCCAATCCCTATTGAGTTTCTAATCAACCCCAGTTTAGTGATGACCCCAATTTCGGACTTGGCTAAATCGAGTTCAATGCAATTGTTAGCCAGGCCCATCACCTCGATCATGAGCTTTACTTTGACACCAAATAGAATTCAACTTTGCGCATTTTTGTATCAAAGCTTCTAAAAACTTACAATTACAAAAATAATGTATTAAACTCCAAGTAACAATATTTTCAAAAAAAAAAAAAATCCAAGCAACAACATAAACGGACCAAAAAAGGATAATTATAAGGCGCTAATGTGAACATTTACGCATCTATCCCATGTAGTTTTATTTGGAAAGCCTTCTCTATCATATTTTCTATATCTTCGAGTAATTCAAACTTCGCTACTGGACCTTTGGCAACTTCTTGCTCAACATTGCCATTCATTATCCTCAGAGTATTTTGTTCAACAGTCCTTAAAAGCGATGTCAACTCTCCAATTATTTTCTAACCAGAAAAACAAATTTCATGTTAATCTCTCTCACTAAATGCTGCATACAATGTGTTAAAAGCATGCTACATAAAGTGGTAGAATCAAGTCAACAAAACTAAAATGAGTCATGCTACTATGCACACCCTCTAAAAATTACTCAATATGAGATTTTGTGGCTCTAAATATGAGATTTTGTGGCTAGAGATACGAAATGCATATGGTATGCACACTCATATGAATAGTCCCAAAATCTCATATATTTCCACAAAATCTCATATTTGGAGACACAATCTCATATTGGATCCATGCGGACCGTGCGGACTTGTGCGGACCGTGCGGACTTGTGCGGACCTCATATTTGGAGCCACAAAATCTCATATTTGGTGCCACAAAATCTGATATTTTGAGTCACAAAATCTCATATTTGGTGCCACAAAATCTCATATTTTGGAGCCACAAAATCTCATATGTGGTGCCACAAAATCTCATATTTTGAGTCACAAAATCTCATATTTGGAGCCACAAATTCTCATATTTTGGAGCCACAAAATCTCATGTGGTGCCACAAAATCTCATATTTTGAGTCACAAAATCTCATATTTGGAGCCACAAAATCTCATATAGTCAATGGTCAAAGGTGGCACAAATTCCCACACGTCATACGTGGCGCAATCTCGGCCGTCCATCCGTATGGGGTGCATACCATATGCCATCTCATATTTGGAGCCACAAAATCTCATATTTGGTGCCACAAAATCTCATATGGGAGGGTGTGCATAGTAGCATGCCTAAACTAAAATACATGAGAGTATGAGACAACCCAATACAAATACAAGCGTCAAGCGATAGTTAAACTAAAGAAAAATTTATGAAGTACCACAAAAGAGAGGAACATACATAAAAGTTTCTTTACATCAAGGTCGCCCGTGAAGTAGGCCTATAATGGACCCGATCCAATTCGAATATGATTCGTAAAAAATTCGATCCGAATTAAAAATAAAAAAATAACTCTCATTGCATCAGAATCAAATTCCAATAATTTTTGCCATCTCTTTCTCACACAGGCACATCGAGAAAATAACAAAGACCACCACCCACTTTCGGCACCAGAGACGCCATCGACCAACCCGTAACTTTGATTCTCTATGTGGCTTGAGAAATTATTCACCCCATTTGTATCTCTCCTCTCCCTCTCTGCTTTTACAATTACTCCGCCAATGAGTCCATATTCTTCCACCCATCCATGACCACCGAAGTCGGAAGGCAACAAACTCCTCATCTTCATTCAAGCACACACGGAGATGGCTACCTACATTAAGGGGAAAAAAACTCGTTTGTTAATCCCAAGCAATTAGTCGACAATCCCCCAAAAATCTTCACTTTGTTTGTTGTTTTAACAAATTCTAACTTTGAATTTTCCTTTTTTCTATTCTGGCTAAGTACGCATAATGTACTCACAAATCTGCATAGACACACAGCCGCATAAACATTCATGTATATATAAGAGTGTGTGTGTGTGTGTGTGTGTGTGTGTGTGTGAGAGAGAGAGAGAGAGAGAGAGAGAGAGAGAGAGAGAGAGAGAGAGTTTACGTTCTTGTAGCCTAAGAATAGGGGAAGGAGTAAGAGAGAATAGAAGATAAGACGAATCAATTGATTACCAAAAATCGAGAGGAATTGATTTTTCTTCTAATTAATGGGAACTAAAATACCATTAGAGGGCCATATGAGGAATGAGACATCTAAGAATTGAAGAAATTAAATCTAGCCTGTCAATTTGTTTTTTCATCAATCATGAATAAATAAAACTCTAAAATCAAAAGGGGAAGGAATATATTAATCTCAGGTATATAGAGAGGAGACACCTTTCCACACTAATAGAGTACTTCTTTTTTTTTCCTTCTTCCGATTGACACACACTAATACATATGCCTCTTGAAAGTTAGCAGGCAAGAGTATTTGATATTGGTACAGGTGCAACGGTTTGGAATTTTTCCCATTGGTTTCATCGTATGTCAAATTCTCTAATAGGTTATGCCGCTTCGAATCCTACCGCTTCGTTTCCTATCCAACGGCAATAGGTTATTGTAGACACCCCAATTTGGAAATCCTCGGGCATCTTTAAGTTCCCCGATGATGAAAAGAAATGCCCGGAAAGCCTCTTGGAACAAGCACCCTTCAAGTTTTGGAAGTCAACAAAGTCAACTGTACCGCATGGTACCTAACTGTCACGTGCAACACTCTTTCCTTTGAAAAATTGTCACGCCCTCGAAATTTAAAGGATAATTCATAAGAAATTCCACGTAGACAGTCAACAAGTCCACGGGCCACGTCAAAGTCCAATGTTTAATAGTCAGAGTCAACCTCAAAATACACAATGGTCTATGGGTAACCGAACCCCAAGTTAAGAAAATTTAAGTGTAAAGTTATTACCATCCCAAGTCAAAAATATCATATCAAATGGAGTTACAAAATCATCTAATTTCAAAAGTAATAAGTCTAAAAATGATGCTATAACTCCTCCTTTAAGCTTTTCAAAACATGCATGCAATCACTCCAAGCATATCCAAGTCAATGCTCCATGCTGGGTACCTGAAATTTTGTAAGGTTGAGCTCACTAGCCCAGTAGGAAAACATCTATCGATTCTGAATGAAAATGAGATACTCATGACGTGCAGACGAGAGGCTAAATCATATGATAAGACCAAAAGATTTCTAGATAAGCACTAAGAATGGCACGAGGTTCAATGATAGCCAACTCAAATCAACGAGGAAGGAAAACATACAATAAGATTGATAGAATCATGTAAAAGGGCTCTAAACATCATAAAAGTCGACAATCACCAACATAGACCAAGTACCGCCCCATTGTATCCGTTTCGTATCCGACACGTCACATGTGTTCCCAAAACATTCATATCATACTTCTCATCCATTCATTTCATTCATTATACTCCGGGCATACCATAAAGGCTCTGTGTCACTCCGGGCATGCCATATAGGCCCCGTGTCACTCCGGGCATGCCATATAGGCCCCGTGTCACTCCGGGCATGCCATATAGGCCCTGTGTCACTCCGGGCATACCCTTTCGGGCCCCGTGTCATCATTATCACATTTCCATAATCATTTCATATTCATTACTGTCACATCGATATCCATGCATAATCTCATCTCAATCCGACACTAGCTCAAAACATGACTTCGATGGATTTTCGTCAAACTAGAGTCATTAGGGATTAATCATGTAACACGAACCCTGAAGAAACTTAAGGAATCATCAAATATGCTAGGTTATACTCATGACATGTATCTCATGATGCTTCAAGTGATTGTCTCTCCAAATTAGAGTTTAAACCTCTAAGTATCAATACAAAAAAGTTGGGTATCAATACCCAATTTCCAAAAAAAAAAAACAGAACCTCTGGGTATCAATACCCAACCCACTAATAAAACAAAACTACGGGGTATCAATACCCCCGCGTCTAGGTATCAATACCTAGCCCCCTTATAGGCCGAAAAACACAGACTTGCTGGGTATCAATACCCCAGAATCCAAGTATCAATACCCAGCCCACAACAAACAAACTTTTGGGAGATTTTTGGGTATGAAACCCAAGATTAAACCAATCATGGAGTGCATAAATCAACCCATAATCATCCAATGGAGGAATATATCAACTAATTCAAGGGATAATCAAATAGGAGCATAGATTAAGGCCCATACCACTTGAAGATGAGTAGAAAATGGAAGCAAAGTGGGTTTTTCTCAAAGAAATCAATCAAGACAAAGAAAGACTTAGCAATCAAGTGACTACACACACATATACATCAAATTTGCATTGAGAATTGAAGGATGATCCCCTACCTCTCGTGATTTAGCTTGAAAAACCTCCAATAAGCAAAACCCAAACTCTAGCTTCAAGATCCATGGAAAGTTCTTCAAACACCGGAGTGAAATAAGCACATCAACTCATAGAGCACGGGATTTTATGAAGGTTTTGTGAAGGGAGTAAGCTTGGAGCTTGAGATTTGGCTAGGTTGGTGAAGAGAGAAGTTGGAGAAGCTATGGAGGAGAGAGAGAGGGAGTCGGCTGGGGTTGGGGGAGGAAGATGAACATTTTCTCTCTCTTCTCTCACCACACACATGATATAATTACACCCCAAGTCCAAATGTGGCTTGTGTAATTCAAATACACCCAAATCAACTTATACATCACCCATAATTCAACACTTAGTCAATTTTAACATTTTACACAATTTCTCACATTAATCCCATTGTTATTTTCGAAAAATTATTTAAAAACACGGGTCCTTACAAAAATCAAGTCGGTTCAGCAAACTCCATTGCACGGTAGAGTCAACTGTGCCGCACGACACAATTTGAGTACCGCACAGGACAATTTCAATATCGTGCGGCACTATCAGGCATCAATCAACTTTCTGCAGAATATCCAGCAGCTCAAAATGTTGACAATTGCATCCCTTCTTCATCATGATTCCGTGCAAGAGGAATAGCCTATTAACCTTAGCCCACAACCACTTCACTTGGCCGGCAAAATTACTTGGAGGAAACGTTGAGCTCCGGCTATAAATACCAAGATGTCCAGGAGAAGAAGAGACACGGAGAAACCAAGAAAAACCTTCTCAAAGCTCTGCCAAAACCTCACCTATTGATATAACCAACCCATTTCCTCCACAAATTGATCCAATTTCCATCCCAAAATTCCATCTGAAAGACCCAAGTTCCGTCCGAAATACCAAAAACCATTTCCTTCTCAAAATTTTCCATTATATTTACCATCAGGTTCGAGGTTTCATTGATACCGGAGGTTCGCTAGTCGTTTTTCAGATCAAGAGTTGGAATTTGCAGAAGGCATCTTGAACCCAAGAAGTGTGTCCCTGTGTTTTCAAGGTAAGCATTCGTTTTGTAGTCAATGGTCTCAAAACCGTGGCATTCTGAGGGGTGTTATCAGGTCCAAGGTGGTTTCTCATACCACCTTTGGGGTTGATAAATCAACATTTCAACAAAAAAAAAAAAAGGATTTCCAATGGCTATATCTCGTTGAACACAAACACTGGACATGGATTTTCACCATCCATGGATATCCTGAGCAATATCCCAAGGATTTCAAATCTCACTCATATCCCAAGAGATTTCATATCACATCCATTTATTTCCGGTCAAACAAACGAGGCCTAAGGCCCAAAAGGCTCAGGCATTGGGCATTCAAAAAATCCAAAAAAATAGGGGCACCCTCATATTTTTTACTATTAGGCTTGAGGGGGTTTTATAGCGCAATAGAAAAAACAAAAAGGCCCAATCTAATTTTTAAAAAAAGGTCTAATAAAAAAAAGTCCATTCGGTCTAAAGGCCCAAAATAAAAACAAAACAAACTTTTACAACTGATACATTAGGCCTAAAGGCCCAATATAAGATCCACAATATGAAGGATTCTTTCCCAAATTCATGCGTGTAGAGTGCTTTTGACTATATCGGTTACCATTGCCATGGGAGAAAGATGTTTTTCAAATTTGAAATTGATCAAATTTTATCTTCGATCAACCATGTCACAACAAAGACTAAATGAATTATCCATGTTATCAATTGAAAATGACTTAAGAGGTGGGTTATACAAGTCTAATTGATACTTATGCTTTTAGAAATGCAACACGAGTAATATTTCAGATAAATAAAAAAACACGAGTAATATTCAAGTGATACTCATGCGTTCTTGAGATAATATGTATTTGAAGATTTTGTACTTTGTATTATTATATAATGATTAGTGGAACTTTATATTTTTCTTTTGCTTTCTCATATTGTAGTGATTAATTGTTGCAGTACAAATTGTTTATGTGTTTATTAAAAGCACAGTTTTTAGATTAGGCTTTGGATACTAAAAACCCTTAGGCTTGCCCTAACCTCCTCGGACCAAAATTCTAGCTCCACTGCTCGTCTTGACAATAAAAACAAATTAGGTTTAAGCTCTCAATTGAAAATGCATCAAGCCAAGCCCTACAAATGGTGAAGATTAATTTTTTTTTTTTTTTTTTAAAGAATAGATGAATTAGGTCAAACTGTCAATCAATCGATACATGTGCACCAAGCCAAACGTCTCTTTGACAAAATGAAAAAAAGATCGAAGAAGGTAGAAATCAATATATATATATACTTTTTAAAAGAAGGAAGTGATTCAAAGAGTGCTACCCAAGTTAGTTCAAAGGGAAAGAGGGCATAGCCGCATAGCCCCATCCCATTTCAAATTTGACCATCAATATATATATACTACCAAATTCACATGCACGCCCACTTATACTTTATCATATACTCCAAAAATCTGCAAGAGAGAGAGAGAGAAAGAGAGGGTAGTTTTGAAGGAATTGATGCGAAGATTACATCTCAAGTCATTTAAAAGGATGGTGAAAGAGGACATGGGCCTTATAGTGCGTGACTGCGTGTATGATTTGTGCATGTGAGCCCCAAAGCGCGCAGGAGAAAGAGCTTCTGTTGTGCGGTCACTTTAATTACTAACCTGCCTTTCTCTAATATTTGTATTAAAAAGGGTTTTGAGTTAACCCAATAATCGCCATTCATTGGTCAATGCTTTTTTTTTTATAGTTTTTAGAGCTGGTCATCGATCAGCTTTGTAGTTGGCATATGTTAGGTCGTCGCGGGTAACTTTCGCATTATGCATGCATGGTAGGTTGTGAAGGGTTATCTTGTGTGTATTTAATTAATTATTGTAATCTCAAAGTTATTTGAACGTACGTAGAACTTGTTTGTTTTTTACGGTTGATCTTCAGAGTACGTACTTGCAAGATAAAATACCGACAATAAAATTGTTCAATATCCCCTCCCTTCCAAGTACGTTGCTAAAAAATGATTCAATGCTTTGCACAATCGCAATTGGCGGCACCCCAAGACCATGAAATGCTCTCTCTGTCCCTTTTTAAGTGATCCCTATCGGAATACGTGTAATTTCAAACCTCTAAAAAACATATTTCTTTATATAAATTTTCAAATTTTTTATACCAAATTAAAGTGTTCATTAAGTACTTTAATTTGGTGCAAAAAAATTAAAACATGCTACGGAAGTGCATTTTTTAACGGCTACAAAATACACGTTTCCCAACGGTATCATTTAAAATGGGACAGAGGGAGTAATTGATTATAATCTAAGCCCCTATTATTTTTATGTTTTTATCTGAGGAATACAATTGCCATTTTATGCTACACAATTGCATGTAGTATGTTTCTATATATAATTTTATGAGAGATGTGGATAGTACTTTTAGACATCTTTTTGGGAATGGAGGAAGTAGTATCTTTCTAGCTAGCAGTATATTCATAGCCCGACCCCCCTCGTTTTGTACCTGCATAGAATTCTTTTTTTTTGAACTGCTGCATAGAATTCTTACTGACCTAAAAAACAGTCTGGTTCAGAAAAAAGGAGTAAGCCAAATTTCCGAAAAGATCTTGCTATTGTAAGCTCATTGGCTCACAATAAGTATTAAAAAAAATTTACTAACTTCAGTGCACATTTTATATTTTTTAATACATTTACATCTACCTTTATAAATACATTTTATACATTTCAATACACTTTTTAATCTTAAATATGCAATGGGCTCTTTATTTTTCTTTCTTACTTTCTGTCATTCTTCTTTTGTTTTGTTAGTGTTGTTGTTATACAAGTACATTCATTCATTCCCATGCGTAAGTTTTCAGGGCCGACTTTGAGTTTTTTGAGGCTTAAAGCAAAAAATTTTAAACGGGCCCTCAATCTACTTTGCATAATTAAAAAAAAAAACTTGAGAAAAAAAAACCTTTATATAGTCATTACAATCATTTGAGATCATAAGTACCCATAATCGATAACTATTACAACATATCAAAAACTATAATTTAAAAGTTACTCTTTTTGCATTTTTAGCTGCAAATGTACCAATTAAAATTGTATAATCAAGTTTCTCCACCATAGCCGTTGTCGATTCAACGAAGTATTGATTGGTGAGCCGTGGATGGGTTGAGAGGTCTGTAGCTAGGATAAAAAAAATTAAATAAAAAGGGCAGTAGTCCATGGGTGAGGATATTCTCAAAAACAGTCAGGGTGTTTGGATATCCCAAAATTAATACTTTTTCCATTTTTATTTTTGCATTTTCCACCTTCGGGTGTTTGGATGTCCTCTGATGCATTCTACTATGAAAATGTATTTTTCATTTTTTGATGTTAGAGAACAAAAGATAAAAATAAGGGCCTTTTTACTTCTCACTTTTTATTTTTAATTAATTGTTATAAGGTCCATTATAGCTTTTTGTAACACCTCTAGTCCACCTAATGTTTTCATAACACCTCTAATCCACCAAATCACTTTTTTTATTCTCTTAGGTCCATTCTATTTTTTTACTAGACAAATGTACCCTTACATTAAATTTAAGGGTGCACTTTCCTATTATAGGGTTTTTAGTGGTTTAGGCACTTTCATACGGTACCCTAGGATTTTAGGCACTTTCATAGGGTGCCCTAGGGTTTAGGTTTAGGCACTTTCACAGGGTACCCTAGGATTTTAGGCACTTTCATAGGGTGCCCTAGGGTTTAGGTTTAGGCACTTTCACATGGTACCCTAAGGTTTAGGTTTATGGTGCACTTTCAAATTATAGGGTTTTAGTGGTTTAGGCACTTTCATAGGGTACCCTAGAATTTTAGGCATTTTCATAGGATACCCTAGGGTTTTAGGCATTTTCATCGGGGGTACCGGGCTGACGCGAAATAATATCTCAAGTATCGAAAAGCAGGAAAATGCATCGGGGGTGATGGACTGATGGCGACATGTGGGGTGATAGGGTACCCTAGGGTAGGGTAGGGAATAATCGTCTGACGCGTTTTCTGACGCATTTTCTGACGCGTCTTATTTTTCTGAAGCGTTTTCTGACGCATTTTCTGACGCGTCTTACTTTTCTGACGCGTTTTCTGACGCGAGGGTTTTTTTGGTCTTTTGCTCGCGCGCGTGGACTGCTCCCCTTAGGAAATTATGGTGTGGACTAGAAGTGTTAGGAAATAGCTATAGTGGACCTTATAACAATTCTCCCATTTATTTTTTGCATCTTGATTAACATAAAAGACCTACATAATGTATTCTACTCATATATCTCAAACATTACTTATATAACATAACATTCTGCACATATCTCCTAAACACTTTATAGATCCAATAATACGTTACATCCATAATAAAAAAAGTAAAAAATGCAAACTGCAAAATAGACAGAAAAGAAAGACTCCCAAGCACACTCTCAGTAGGCGATGAACTTTTAACTTCTTTTTTGACACTTAAGCCCTCATATTTTTTCATATAATAACAAAATAGGGGCCAAATTATATCATGTTTGGCCCCTTACATTATTAGACAAATTTTATTTTATTTTTATGTAGACGTAATTGGATGTATATGATTGAGGGCCCTCAAGATTAGGAGGCTTAAATGGTGACTTTACATGCTTTACTTCGAAGCCGGGGTAGTTTTATTTGACTCCACATGTGATATGCACACAATATATCTCTGTACTCTCAATGTGTGCTGAATTTTGAAGCGGTGAGGGTGCGTGGGGCCTGTGTGGAGTAATCAGAGGAGTGGAGGACATTAGAGAGAGAGAGAGAGAGAGAGAGAGAGAGAGAGGTGGGGGTTGTGGGGGAAAGGAATTGAAAGAAGAGACTTAAACATCACGATTCACGACAGGGGGCCGGGGAGAAATGGAAATGGAAATGGAAATGGGGTTGGGATATTAGTAAAAGACAGCTAGCACTGAAAGCGGATGCTCACCTACCCACCGCGTGTCACAGGCGCCCTGCCTCACTCCAAAATCAGTCTTATTAGCCCATCTCTCTCTCTCTCTCTTCATCGCTTCAAATGAAAAAACAAAGCACCCCCTCCCATTCTCCTGCTCTGTTCTGTCTTCACTGTCTCATGTAATGGAGGTCTAGAGAGAGAGAGAGAGAGAGAGAGAGAGTTTACATAGGGGGTTTTGTCCTTTTTCAGCTTCACTGTCTCATGTAGTAATTCTTTCTCGAAATTACCGTTTCGGAGTGGATTAGTAATTTGGAGTGGAATTGGAGGTTTTGAGCGGGAATTTGCTTTTGGGTTTTAAGCTCAGGTCAGGTACATACCTATTACTCTGATGCCCAATTTTTTCCAATTAGAAGAATGTTCAATTTTGGCCTCTCAATTGGAGATATTAATGGCCGGCGTACAAAACAAAAAAAACACAGTACTGTTTTTCTTGCATTCTCTTTCCGCAGAAGGGAATACTAATAATTCTATTCTACTATTTACCATCTGCTTTGGTAAATGAGAAATCAAACGAAAAACATTAAACTTGGAAACAAACACCTTCCAAGTACTACTCCACTATAAAGCTGTGATTTTTTCCTGTGCTGAGCCAACCACTCACTTTAACAAGTTCTTCATGGTTGGTTCTGGTAATTTCCCTCTACTTTCTTTTGTTGCACCACCTACTGAACTATTGTTAACTTATAGTATAATTTCTTTCTGTGGGTTTTGCTTCGACATTCCACTTCCCTTTTTTCAAGGTTTGTTGTACCAGTTTCTCTCTCAACTTGGCAATCAAAATCCAAACGAAATACAGCAATAGAAGTATAAAAAAAAAAAAAACTTTTTTTTTTTTTTGGGTGTTGTGTTTTTGTTTTTGAAACGTCATGTTGTGCCGAGAAACATCGACAGACAGTCGACACATTTGTGGGCCGCATCACAGCTGTATTAGCTCAGTTTTCCTCTTGGCATTTTCTGTTTGTTTCTCAGGAAAAGTTAAAAAGAAAAAGCAAAACGGAGAAATGACGGGGTGTGGTGATTTTGGGGATGAGATAGACTTCGGCAGTTTATTTGATCAAATCGATGACTTGATCGATTTCCCGGACAAAGACAATGGTTGCGGTCTCGGCGGCTCCGACGATTTTCCCAACATTTGGTCTAACCCGGCTCCGTGCGATGGTGGTTTTGACCCGATTTTCACCGGCAATAACACCAACACTGCTTCCGACCTCTCTGCTGAGCTCTCTGTTCCGGTGAGCATTCTTTATTTGCACAATTTTCGTCAAATCAAGATGGAGAAAAAGATATGTGCTGGTGGTCCACACCTCATCAATTCAAAAACAAAAAACACATTACTCTTTTTTCTCCCTAATGTATAGGGTACGCTCTATTGAACCAGCGTAACAGCCCTCAACTAGAAACCCACCGAGACCTGGAATGTTCGGACTTATGCCAAAAACGCTTACCCGAGTAACTAATTTCGCATTTTTTTTTTTTTGTGCAACTTAACTTTGAGGGTTGAAAGAATATGTATTCTGATGTGGTCGGAGTTTAGCCTCATATATGAGGTCGGATGGCAGCTATGTGTAATAGCCTCCGTCGCCAACTAACTATATGTATTTGCCACCCCTAGTCAAAGTCCTAGCTCCTTCCCTGCATGAAGTTCGGCCGAATTTGCTGATGTTAGTTCGATGGTATGTTGATTTTGCTAATTTTTCTGGATATTGAACCGATGATGAATTTACAAGTATTGGGATATTATGTTCTTGAATTCTCCATGTACATATCATATAGACTATATACTTGAATGAAGTTTTCAAATATCGATGTATTTTTTGAATGATTAATTATACAGTGGGTTGTGTTTAGCATTTTCATGGGAGTATTTATTAATTTGCGCATGATGGTGAAATACTAATGTTTTTGTATGGTAAATGTATCCATGGCATTTAAAGGAGGGATTTCAAACTTATTATGGATCCCTAGGTTTTAGCTTTTGACCTCGATTTTGCTCTTATGAGATTTCTAGGAGTATTTCTTTTCCTTCAAAAGTCAAATCTTTGCTTGATTTCAAAATTCAAATCTCTGAGAGTACTGGTGATTTTGCCCAAGTTTTGTTGTCTGAAATTAAGTAGGGCAGTAATTTTTTATTTCTCTATACAAACAGCAAAATAGTCTTGAAGTAGAAATTGTTGTCGCAAATCTTGAAATTATCACTTCAGAGCAAAAGGTCCATCAAGGCAGCATAAATGTCTGAAAATGCTAATGTTACGTCATTCTTATCAAGAATGCGGTGCGAACATACAAGTTTTCAGTATCTTTTCCTTCAAAATTTAAATCTGTGAAAGCTTGGGAGGTTTTGCTTCAAAATTATTAGACTATTTATACAAACTGATGGATGATGCGTGGAGTCAATTACTTTTTTATTTCAAACCAAAAAGTCTATCAAGGTGTCATAGTTTGAAAAAATGACAATGTTACATCATTCTGGTTGAGAATTGCGTACAGAAATTGTTTTAGAATTGTATTTTCATCTCTAGTTTGTACATCATTTGACGCTTGACAGGGTAGTTTTCAAATTGATTTTTGCGCGTGCAAGCCAACTCACCGTCGCACAAAGTCAACGAGACTCCCACCATCAGTGACTTGGATGCTTAAGTAATTTTATGAGCATAATCCTAATTGAAATGATGCAGAACACTCACTCAATAGTCAATAGGATGGAAGGCATATTCAGTAGCTTAGTAATTTTTATTTTTGGAATTGGAATGTCCTTGTACATTTAGCTCTCATGTACCATAAAATCCTGTGATCTCCCTTTTAATGTTCGGTCAACATGTTCGACAAAATCTTGTGGTTTTAACTGATTACTGTTCAATCGTCTAGTCTGGATTCCTTTTTTGTTAATTGATTTTGTTGTTTCTGATGTTTGCTTTTCTATCAGTACGAAGACATTGTACAACTCGAATGGCTTTCAACCTTTGTTGAGGATTCTTTCTCCAGCGGTGGATGCATGACCTTCGAAAAACAGAACCCTTCCATCAACAAGAACTCGACTCAAAACCATTTCCAGACTTCCAGTCCTGTCTCTGTCCTCGACAGCAGCAGCACCTCCAGCAGCTCATCCTCCTCCGTGGGGAAACCAGCCACGCTCAGCCCAACTCAACGCGGTCCCCACCGCACTCGTAGCAAGCGGCCACGCCCTGCTATTTTCAATCCCCGCCCTGCAATCCAACTCTTGTCTCCCACTTCCTCCCTCACAGAGAATCCCCAGTTATCAGATCCCGTTGTAGTTTCCTCGGATTCTCAGAATTTTGTGGAGTCTCATTCTGGGAAGAAGTTACCGAAGACATTAGGGGGAGAACACAAGAAGAAGAAAGCAAAGATGTTGCTTCCGTCGGGTCCTGCGGAGACGAATCAAAATCCTCCATCACAAAGTGTTAGGAAATGCATGCATTGTGAGATAACAAAGACGCCGCAATGGAGGGCTGGACCAATGGGCCCAAAAAGCCTCTGCAATGCGTGTGGAGTCCGGTACAAGTCAGGTCGGCTCTTCCCCGAGTACCGGCCAGCCGCAAGCCCGACATTCGTCCCGTCGTTGCACTCCAATTCTCACAAGAAGGTCATTGAAATGAGAACCAAGACCGTCTAGCCAGAACTCATTCCGAGCAGAAACCTTTCACTGGATTGATTACTAGTTGGAATTCTGGTGTCCACTGCGTTGATTTCCTCTGTTACTCTTATGTAATGGCCCTAGCAGTTTTTTAAGTATTTCATTTGTTCTTTGCACAGAGTACTCAAGAAGTAGGGTTTAAGGGAGGTTTCAGGGTTTAGTGAGTATTGGTCTTCTAAGATCAGTACTGTTTTATCTTCCATCTTGTTTTCTGTTACTTTGTTTCCCAAGTTTTGGGAAGTGTTTTTGCAGTTACTTTGTGAGTAGGTAATTCCGAGAGAGGTTGATCAATGGTGAGCATACTTTCGCCAGGTCGACTGTGTTTGAAATCTTGGATTTTGTTGAGGGATTTTCTTCACAAAAATTGGGCTATAACAGCCTCAACAAAGAGGTAAGTTTCAGCTGAAGATGGTCAAAGGAATGAACAAAATCAGGGAATAGGCCCTGAAAAGTAGGAAGTACTTAAGCTTTTGACCAACTCAAGGGGCCACGTGGCAGCCATTCGGGGATTTTGGTTTGTAATCAACGTCTACGATAATATGAGTTCCCAGAAATAAAAGGAAGTGGTTTGAAGACGTAGAGACGTGGACACGTGTCACATTCTCAAGGCCCAATTCCAGGGACAGATGGGAGCTTTTAAGGGCATTCAGGAGGAAATATCCTTCCCTTATTCGAATTTACAATGGCTAAAAGGTCGTTTTGCTACATGGAGGTTATGAGCCGTGAATATAGCCAAAATAGTTCTAAAAGGAAGTACAAATAGGCCTTGGAAAATAGGAGTTATACTCGTTTTTTGCCATTATAAAGAGGACACGTGGCGGCAATAAGTACCATTGCTGTGAATATCAACGGTTGGGCATATTTTAAGCTTTTCTGGATAAGTGGGAAGGGTTATAGATGATGTTGGAACATGGCCCACTTGGCTCACTTTCAGGTCTTCTACACTGTTTTTTAGGGACTTCACTGGTATAAAAAGGAAAAACAGGGCACGCCAAGGGCTCCACGCCTCAAAACTCAATGTTTTTTCATTTCTTACATCTTCTTAGCTTTATCTACATTCCAAACTTCTAATTGCGACATTAATAAGCTTTTATCCATTTTTTTTCTTTTTCCTACGCTCCTACGCTATGGTAACTCTATTTTCGATAATACAAGTGACACTTTGTTATTCTTGTTTTGATATGATGATTCACTGAATTTTAAGTCTCACGAATATGGAAACCTCCAATCACTTTTACAACCTTCCCAAAGGATTGTAACGGAATCGTTTGTTAGTAAGTAAGAATTAGGCTCCGTAGCCTTATTCACGGTTAGACCATGTCACGATCTTGGTGCGCCCTACATCCAAACACTCGTCATTCTCTACCTGAGTGAGTGATTAGTCCCTGTACATTTTCAAGAAAAACGATTTTGGCACGGCCGCCCATCTTTGCGCATTTTCTTGGGAGACAAATTCACTTGTTAGTGTGAAATAAGAAGTTCACAGTCATGATAGAATTGTGCTGCAGTAAGCGGAGGCCGAATAGCATAAATGTAAATGAAGCATAAAGCACTGGGAATTGCTCATTCTCTAGAGAACGAGGCTATTGATGAATGGGTGATATTCTTCGTGAATTTTCAGTGTCATGCTCTGCTTGGAATTTGGATTTCTCTTGACGAGTAAATGATTTCTCTTGACGAGTAAATGATTTCTCTTACCGTGAAGAGTGTGAACTTTATCACTGCGGGATGGGTTTTGCTGACCACTTGGCCGGCATGTGCCCCTAGGGTGAAGGGGAATGTATTTCAAGCCTAAAAGACTTTAGAAAACCTCAAGTGAACCAACCATGCATCATTTGTGAATGAACGGATAAAATGGTACTACTTGATATCGATATGCATGTTCTTTTCCAGAATGACGGGATTCTTGAAAAGATGAATTGTAGACTGAAGAATTCTTATCCTTTACCAAACTCTCTCTTGAAGTTCTTTAATCAAACCGTCTCCTTGCATGTTTATTTCGAATGCTAAGTGTACTTTCTCAGCTGTTCATAATTTTCTAGACTTGAAGGCTTGAATTGTCAACCATCACCTCTCAAAGTAAATGAACATGAATGTTTTTTCCTCCTGTCGGTGTCCATTGCCAGATATGAATCATCACAATCCTGAATGTGAATATTTGAGCCACCATAAAAGCCGATTGTTAGGTGTGCGCCAATGTTCATTAGCAAATTGAGAAACCATTTGCTATATATATATATATATATATATATATAGGCTCCGCTTCTAGTCCGGACTTCCAGACCTCTACGTTTCCTATATTTTTTTGACGATCCGAACCGTCCAATGTGTTTAAAAGGCGTTTTTAAGGATCCTCGCGAGAAATCAACAAAAAACAATACCGGGAAGGGCTTGATCCCAGCAGTTTTTCACAAAACTGTATATGTACAGTTTTTGTGAAAAACTGCTCGGATCAAGGTCTTCCCGGTATTTTTTTTTTTGATGATTTCTTGTTGGGACCTTTAAAAACACTTTTTAAACACATTGGACGGTTCGGATTTTGCAAAAACAATTTTTTAAATATTCAAAACACCAAAAATCCTCCAGTCAGGGATCCCTGACTGGAAAATCTGCCTATATGCGTGTGTGTGTGTATATATATATATAGGGTCCCCTTCTAATCCGGACCTCCCGTTTCCGGACCTCCATGATCCAAACATTTTTTTGACGATCCGATCCGTCCAATGTGTTCAGAAGGTGTTTTCAAGGGTCCACGCGGGAAATCTTCAAAAAACAATATCGGGAAGGGCTTGATCCAAGCAGTTTTCGCAAAAAATATATATATACATTTTTTTCGAAAACTGCTTGGATCAAGCCCTTCCCGGTATTTTTTTTGAAGATTTCCCACGGCGCCCCTTGAAAACACCTTCTGAACACATTGGACAGCTCGGATTTTCCAAAAATAATTTGCAACACAAAAAAAATCAATTTTTTCTTATTCTCGGGAGGTTTGGACTAGAAAATTTGGCTATATATATATAGGAGGCATTTCTAGTTATATGAGCTACGGTGCGAGATTTTTCGTTCGGGATCGAATTTTGAAAATCCGAACCGTTAGATATGTTTAAAATGAATTTTTAAGGTCCACCGGGAGGATTCATAAAAAAAAAAATACCTGGAAGGGCTTGATCCGAGAAGTTTTTGATAAAAATGTACATGTACACATTTTATCGAAAATGACTCGGATCAAGCTTTTCCGAGTATTTTTTTTTTTTACTAATCCTCCCGTTAGATCTTAAAAACATGTTTTAAACCCTTAAAAACACCCATTTTCCTTCAATCCGGGATCCTTGACTGGATAATTTGTGTGTATATCTATATATATATGGGGCCGGTTCCCCTCACACTTAAAAAAACACATAAAAAAACACAACATTCTTCCGGGCGCCCTTGTGATGTTCTGAACCATTGATCTTGTTTAAATGAGTAAACCAAAACGTCCTGCAAAATTTCAGCTCAATCGGATATCGGTAAGTGCTTGATCCAAACGATTTTAAAAACACTAGTTCCTGTCACATTTTTTGCAAAACTATTTGGATCAAGCACTTATCGATATCCGATTAAGCTGAATTTTTGCAGAATCTCCTATTTTAGTCATTTAAACAAGATCAACGGTTCAGAACGTCACAATGGGGCCCAGAACAAAATCGTGTGTTTTTTTATGTGTTTTTTTAAGTGTGAGGGGAACCAGCCCCTATATATATATATATATAAATCTAGGGTTGATAAGATTGTTTTGTAAGTGTGATTTTGTGAGATAAAATCTAGTGTTGATAAAATTTAGTTTTGCTAAAAATTGTTGAGAATGTTAGATTTTATCAAAACTAGATTTTATGAGGTAAAATCCATTCAAGAACGAGGCCTTAGAGATCAACTGATCTCCTGTCCCCAAAAAAAATTCCCATTTCTCCTATCATCTTTCATTGATTGGCCCAAGAACCAATCTTCATTCTCCTCTACTCCAACAAAATCCTCCAACCGGAAGGAAAAAAAATAAAAAAAAATAGAGGAAAATTTGTCTCTCCTGCTATGCATCAATGCATGTAAAGCAAAATGACAGTTTTTTTTTCCCCGTATTTTTCAATAAATTTATACACTTACCATACTGATAACTACAAGCAATCCACATGGTCAGCTCAGCATATAGAGGTTAGAAAGTCCATCTCAGGTATTCAACTCTGTTGAGGTTAATCATCTCAGACCTGACTTTGAGAGTCCAGGTCATTCAAGGGCTCTAAACCAATTACGCCATCTCCTACGGAAGCTGAGGTTAATCACCTCAGACTTGACTTTCAAGAAGAGTCCAGGTCATTCAAGGACTCTAAACCAATTACCCCATCTTCTTTGGGAGAGATAAGTACAAATATCCCACAGGATAACCATCAACAGTCCAAATGTTAACAGGAAAGCTTAATTCTAACGAGATTAGGAGTCCTAAGGCAAGAGGGCAATATTGGTAATGCCAACCAATCAGAGATCAACACGACCTAATCCTACTCCAGGTAGGATTATCCACACTCCATGCCTACATAAACAACCCCCTCTCATAGGGGGCAGGTATGAAACTCTTACTATAATTTACACTAAGTTCTCACCCCTTTCTTTCACGCAAAATCTACTTTGGCATCGGAGGGTCCTTGGTTGACACCACACCAGTATTTCTAGTCTTATTTGTTTTGCGGATCATTCGTCCGACCGCACCAAAAACCGCTTCATCACGTACATTTCTCAATCTAGACACAAGGTAGTGGGAGCCTACGACTCAACAAATGAAAGTGCATGTGGGATCCATTCTTTGCTGTCAAACCCCAATTATGATGGTAGTAAAGTTGGGCCTTTAAGCAATCCTTTTTCATTTCGCCGTGTGAATGTTTGGGACTTTGTCTCGGCTAATCTCTCACCATAGTGTAGTCTTTAGACATTAGGTTAGGATGCGGCTTCTTTGCAATAAAGGTGTAGACTGCATGAAGCAGCCACGTTAATCAATCGTCCATCTTGATCAATGTTCAATACCTATTAAAGATTCTTACAGACAAAACTTTTAAGAATTTGTAAGCGAATCTGGACCATGAAAAATATATCTAAGGTTGCGATTTGCAAGTCTTCTATCCAAAAAAACAGGCTACAATTAAAGAAGCCAAATCCGTTACGTAACATTAGTCTGAATTTAAGGGGATTGAGAAATGTAATACTTAACTTCCGATCTATCAAACCTAGAGTCTAGCTCACTTGATAGATACTAGTATTTATGACTCATTAGTTCATGTCAACAGCTCGATATTCCCTAACTCCTAACCGATACAATAATGTTTCTACATTTCTTTAAAAATGTAGAAGTGATCTCTGCAGTTACAATATACTGATCGAACCTAAATAATCAAAAAAAAAAAAAAAAAGTGTTTGATAGCATTTTGAAACTTGGTTTGTGTCATGGCGGGCTCTAGTAAAACAATAAAAAGGAAATTAAAACGAATTAACAAATACAAATTAGCAAAGTAGTCTTACTTTGGGACTTAGGGGTTTGTTCTCACTTAAGATCTCAGGTTCGATTCCCCTTGTCAGCAAACTCTTGGAGCCACTGGGAGTTATGCCCGGCCATTACCTCCAGAGCCCCGGAATTAATCGATGTGTGCGAAGCTAGCCCGGACATCCGGTTATAAAATAAAAAATTCTAAGCCAAAGAGGATATGTGAGATCCCAAAGTTGTTGACCAGGCGTGGAGTAGTAGGTAATAAGCTGTAAATTTACATAACTCAGCAAACAAAGATGCGGGGCCGCGGTGCGCGGTCACCGGAGCGGCACATCAGCAGCCGCCACCGCTTCGGTGTCTGACACGTGAAGGAATCAATGTCTTCCAAAGCTAAGCTAAAGTAGAATTGTTGAAGCATTTAAATTTATTAGTGTGGGTACGTAACAGTCTATTACTATATGGGACACATTTATTATTGCTTTTGTCCAACTGTTAACACCTTTTCTTAGTTTGGATTCATGCTGTGAATATTTGTGCTCTTTCTTTTTGTAATTGTTTAAGTAACTCGTAATAAATAAATAAAAGTTTTTTGAATGTACGATATGAATCAATAGTAGATATTTTCTTCCTCCTATTGTCAGAGAAGGCTACAATATATATCTTTTAAAAGTGTGTACGATATCCACCTATTGTATAATTAATATTGTGTCACCTTATAATAAATGACCGGGAGACAGGGCCGGTTTTGGGCATAAGCCACAAGGCGAGAATTTTAATAGTTACTGATGCAACATATTTATACATACATGTTTCACTAACAAAAAACTATTTTTGGCAAATACCGAGACAGGTCATTCTCTCACAACACATCATATAAAAAACCGTGAAAAACTAGTTTATTAAAAAAAAATTGGATTAGTGGAACACCCCCAAATAACAGAGTTTTCAATTATATATATACAGGTAAACGGTCCAATTCGGTTAGAACCACGGTTCCTAATTATGGAATCAGGGACCGAATCAAAATAATTGTTCTCATTTTTTTAGAATCATAACCAATTCGTTAAACAATGAAACCAATGCAAATATGCCAGTAAACGGTCCAGTTCGGTTTAACGGATTTTTCGACTAGGCACCCCTTAGTTCGGTTGTTAACTTGTCATGTAGCTGTCAAGTTAGCTAAAGGGTGTAGTTTTAACCATGGGCGCACGCTAGCAGCCCGTTTGAATTGTCGGCATCCGATTTGGGAAGATATAACGATTAAAATGGGTTGAAGTTTCTTAAACAAAACGACCAAAAAAAAACAAATTCCCGGAAAAAAGACAAAAATACTTTTTATCTTTTCATTACTTTATTGGGTAAAAGAAATATATTACTGTAAAATTTGAAAAAATTTAATGATTAGACGAATTAAGAGCACAACTACAAACGCCACACAAGACCCAAAAATTAAAAAGGGAATGTGACAACAAAGTTAACAAGAATGGAAGGAAAAAAACCTTCAAACCGATTACCTACACCTCTCCAAACCTCAAAAGCCAACAAAAAAAAAAAAAAAAACACCTTCTACTGCATAGAAAACTAAGTTAAAACCGAAGCGAAGGAAACATAAAGACCTGTAACAGAACACAGCGACCATTGGCATCTGTGCTATAACTACTCTGACCCAAGAAGCCAGAAGACTAAAAGAACCAATAAAACAAACATCAAAACCGAACCATTCTATGAATAACTTGGGCAAATGCAGAGAACAAGACATTGAGACAGAAATAATTAAAACTCCAAAGAAATAATGGCACCATTGTCCATATCAACAAAAAATAGTTTGGTGGACTGTTCTAGAATGAAGACAAATCTCTTCATCTGACTCAAATCGATCACACTCCGTCAACAAAGAGCATCAGCGCATACTCTGATAAACTAGTATCATAATAGTCAAGGGCGGAGCCACCCTTAGTGTAGGGTGGGCTTTAGCCCAAGGTAAAGCAAAAAAAGACTAAAAATTTTCATGTAAAATTTTTGTTCAATACAAAATTAATGTGTTAGCCCATATAAAAAAAATTATATGAATTAGCCCAGGGCAAATTATATTCTTGGCTCCGCCATTGATAATAGTTTAAGAGGTGGCATGAAATGATATAAGCCCGAGTTTGGTTGATGTTTTATGGTTAATAGACCAACAGAAGAAAGATAAAAGAAATAAAAGAATAGAACTGAGGTAGGGTATTGTCAAGGATAGAAAGAAAGGGGAAAGAGAAAATTCAATTATATTAGATTTTTTTTAATGGCCTGAAATTCCAATCATAATAAGTTATTGTGTGAAAATAGGATGAAAAATGAATTAATCATTTCACTTCCTCCATTAACGCAGTTAACTAATAAGGGGGATCTGTAATTTTCAAAATTACAAGGGGGAGACCGTATTGGACCAAAACCTCATGGTTAGTATTCGTAATTTGCCCAAGAAATACAGGGTGAGTCGGAGACTTGCAGTCCGTTTGTTGCTGACACGTCTGGTTAGAAAGTCTCTTTCTCTGTGTTTAAAAATAGTTGCTCAAATTCTCCAACTAAAGTTTTGCCGTCTTTTGTTAGTGACGGAGGGAAAAAAAAAAGGGTCATGTGTAAGGCACCCAAAATTATTTTGGTTATGTGAAAGGCGGAAACAGGGGTGCTGCACAGTCCCGTGCTGCGCAGCATGTTGTGCGGAGGATTTCGGCACCGCGCCAGATCGTCCTTATGATTGGAGACGTCCACCGTGTAGAGCTCGTCAAGTACTACAAGTATTCCAAAAATTAACTTGATCGGATATCGTTAAGTACTTCATTGGAACACATACAAGTTGAAAAAAATCGGAACTCATATGTCTTGAAGCACTGGATTAAAACCATTAAACTCATTTTTTTCAAGTTATTTCTATTCCGTTTAAGCACTTAACGATTTCCGATTGAGTTGATTTTTGGTACACTTGTAGCACTCGACGAGCTCTACGCAGTGAACGTTTCTGATCATCGGGACGATGCCGGCGCGGCGCTGGAATCCACCGCACAGCACGCTGCGCAACACTTCCCCGGTTCCGTGAAGGGCGTACCTATATAATAAAATTAGGTACATTCATATTTACTCCTACTTTGACCAAATGAAATATACAACTAATTGGTGTATGATTTTTTGAGAGTTGAAGCACACAGCCACACAGGTCATTGCTTGTGGAGGACATAAATGACAAGCTGAAGTCATTGGCATTTGAAGATCAATACTACTAGTAGATTTCATGATGCAAGTATTAAACTCCTGTTTTTAAATTTTGATACTACCATTTAACTCTAAAAACTCATTTGGTGGGAATGATCCTTTAAAGATTGGTTTTAGGGTCAATGTCACAGAATTAATCAACTTATCCTCTTCTTAAAAAAATATGTGGTATACGTCAACACGGCCACAACTATATTAACTAAGATAATATAACTAATATAATTGTACGATGAATTTTGAATAAATATACTGATAACATATTAGGAGTAACAATTATATATGAGTCGGAAAACTCTAGTTGTTTTAACAACCTACCATTAGTTTAGTAGCAAGGGACTTTTACGATTTTTATGAACTCGGAATTAGAATTTAATATACTTGTGTAAGTGTTTTTGGCAATGTTCCCTACTTAGGCCATGTTCCACTAACTTAGTTTTTTTGGTTTTTTGTTTTTTTTTTTTTTTGGATCTTTAGTTTTGGAAAAAAACTAACTTGTTCCACTAACTAGTTTTTTGGCTTTTTGGTTTTTAGTTTTGCAAAAAAATTAACTTGTTCTACTAACTAGTTTTTTGGATCTTTAGTTTTGCTAAAAAAACTAACCCTTGTTCCACTAATTAGTTTTTTAGCTTTTTGGTTTTTTAGGTTAGTGGAATTAAGTGATTTTTTTGTTGGTTTTTTTGTGGGTTTTTCGTTAGCGGAATGAAGTAGTTTTTGAGTTAAAACTAAACTGTTTTTTTTTTTTAGCGGAACACACCTTTATCAACTTTCAATTGTAAGGTTTACATAGCGTGAGGAGAATTTACAAACAACTTAGGGGGGTTTTCCACTAAGTTGGTTTTTTATGTGATGTATTGTGAGAAAATGACTTGTCTCGGTGTTTGGAAAAAACAGTTTATTGTTAGTGGAACACCCTCTTAATTTGATACGCAAGTTGAACGTATTTGATTGTGGTGATTACAAAATTACAGTCATCGAGAAATCAGAAAAGATAACTAAAAAATTAATCACACAATCGACAAAAATTTACGTGATTTGAATTCAAATGAGACAAGATTCTCCTATCAACATAAGAACATATCAAATGGAGTAGTACACTCTAAAAAGCTGTACAATGAATATTTACTAGTGGAACGACGATTACGGGGGTGTTTGGGAGCCTACTTTTTAACTTTTAATTTTTGACTTTTTGGCTTTTGATCAGAATGAGTTTTGGATGTGGGAGTAGTGTTTGGGAGAAATATGCAGAATGTGTTTTGGAAGGGAAAATGAGAAGTAGAAATCAAAAAACACCTCCAAACCTATTTTTGATTTATGGCTTCTATCTTCAAAAACGGAATGGCTTCTATCTTCAAAAACGGAAAAACAGTTTTTGGTAAAACAACTTCTGGATGTGTTGGCCAAACACCCAGAATGCGAAAAGGAGAAATCGAAAAATCAAAAAACAGTCGGCCAAACGGCCCCTACCTTACTTTCCTTAACCTCTATAAAAGTCTAATTCCCCCCAATTCAGGTTAATTTCCTTGTAGGACACAAAGTCCAAAGACAAACGGGAACTATCCTGCAGGTTGACTTTTTAATAGATTAAGCCAAAAAAATTTGTAAAGCAATATTGCTAGTTGCCCCTACTTAAGCAATCTTCCCCTGACCGATCAAATTTTTTAATCGAGCCAAACAGCGCTTTACTTTTTCTTTTCTTTTTTTATGTTTATGATTAATTATTTACATATGTGATACTATGTTTTTAAAAATTAAATGGACTTGTTGGACAAGATTGGAAAATAAAAATTTTATTTGGGTAGGACTTGTGAATATTAAATGAAGCCCGATTGTTAATGGGCTTGACTTGGACGTGCACACGTCTAGTTATTATTTAGTATAAACCCGAACCAAACCCGAATCGACTCGGTGTATGTGCACGGCTACTTCCAATCAATATGCTTTGATGATTACCTTTGTCATGCTTTTTTCAAAAACGATAGTAAGCCCTCTATAAATGCCCAAAGTTTAGTTTCGAGATTAGAGTTGCGTGTGAGTCTACCATAGTAACTTTCTTTGGGTTAAAGAGCCTTCTACAATACTCTCTCCATCTTCAAATAATAGTATAGTATTTTATGTTATACTGTCCCTTAATAAGTATTTATTTTGAAAAGTTAATGAGTAATAATTTGTAAAATTATTATTTTGTCCTTTTGAAAAGTTGGTTGGTAAAGAGTTAGTGCATAAAAGGGGAGTTAATTAGGGATCTTATTTCATATACTTATTCATGTCCCCATCGTGATGAGTTTGAATACTTGTGTTTACATCCTACTTTCAAATTATACCAACAACACCCTTTATTTAAGTTTGACCCTTTATATCTCCTCCCAATCCTGGAAATCACGCACCCACATCTCATTCCCTCTCATTCCATTCTTGAAATTGACGATTACTCTGTGTTGAGTTTTTATGGGAACATGGTTTAATGATTTATCATTTTTACTATACCGAAGTGGTAAAATAATATACCATCTTTTACTGTATCGAATCATCAAATATGATAAATCAATAAACCAAATTTACTATATGAAATAATCCTACTTTTTTCCTATAATCCAATGGTTCATTGTACCAATAAATTTTTTTAAAAGACATGGGAACATGGTTTATTTGATGATTTTCTGGGTTAAGAAAAAGAGAGGGATGGAGAGATTTTCTAGGTTAAGAAGGAAGGTCGTCGACAATCCGATGAGGGAGAGTATTGTCAAGGAGGGTCATCAGAGCTGGGGTGGAGAACACCGGCCGAAATCGTCTTGAAAGGTGATTAGTCCTCGGCACACTGGAGGCGTACGAATCGGAGATGCATGTAGATGTGATTGTTGTTGCGTCGCAATGGTTAGTCGCCACCACGAACTTCGTTGTGCCAGCCTTGTTGTCGGCACTTATCTCAATCTAGAGAAACTGGGTTTACGATTTTTTGGAGGAGAGAAAGGGTGTATGATTTTTTAGAGGAGAAAGAGGGGTGGATAAATTAAGATGGTTGGGTAGAGAGAGAGAGAGAGGGAGTAGGAACTCAATCCCATAACAAAAATGATATATACACAACCTCTGTGCCACAACCCACCACAATCTCACTCACATGGGGTGTGGGCCCCACACCCCATGTATGTATCATTGTTCATCCCATAAATATGACTTACTAATCGGGAGCGAGGGCCCTGTAGTGAGGCAACTCACTACAGGGGTGAAATGAGGCCCATCCAGCCATCAATCTTAGTACCTATGGCTACACACCTATAGTAAACCCTCTACGCCTGTAGACACCCCAATTTGGACCCTCTAAATACCCTTAAGTTATAGCCAGCTGGCTCTCCAATGATGACATGGATCAAAAAGTTCCTCAAAAGTTTCGAACAATGCTCTTTGTGCTCAAAACCAAAACCAAAACATCTTCAAAACAAACCCAAGTCTACACCATCTTCTAGTACATTCAAAAATCCTTTTTTTCGATATATAATGTCTCAATCCATTTTTAAACGAAGGAGATGCACACATTTTAGTAAAATGACTTGTTTTCCTGACCTTCTAAAGGTAAAATAGTCATAAATTTTGATGTACAAATTATTTTGGGTCCAAACTACTTGGGTTAGAAAGTAGACTTAACAAGATTTCCAATACTTCAACTCACGCGCAAAACGGTGTTCGGTAGCACCCGGGACAGCCATGAAGTTTGGTTTGTTGTGCAGTCTCAACTTGTGCGCACCAATAGGATCCCATTCCTTAAGCAAACTGGGCGCCTCTATCCATTGCTAAAATCAATGTCACTAAATCAGGCCATCCGACCGAAAAATCGGGAACAAACAACTAGTTACTTTGATAAGTCTAAGTACACAACAAACTTGACCCACTATAGGTGGGCCCTGCCACTCACTCACCTAAAATATATATTAAAAAAAAATGCAGTGCGCCCCAAAACGACGCAGTTTTGGGGCAAGTCTAAGTCTCTCCAAAATGTGGTCCTGTGGGGCCCCACACCGGGGTCCCACACAAACGATCTGAACCGTTAAATAATTTTAAAATAATTTTTCAAGTGAACATAGAGAATTTTCAAGTAAATTTATACAATTGTATGTTCGGTAACCCCTTTGATCTGAACCGTATGTGCCATAGGGCTTGTTGAGAATAACATTTAGTAAAAAAATTATCGTGATCGGATATCAATAGGTATCAAAATAATTCATTATTTTTAGTTTTTTGATACGTATTGATTTGTAATAAAGATAATTCATATATTCTAAATCCATTTTTCTCGAGATAATGTGTTTTGAAAATTCATATACGATTAAAATGAATTTCGACTTGCCTAATGTTCTTAAAATATAAACAGTTCGAATAGTCAAGAACAGACTAGGAAAGAGTTCGATAATGATCCGATCTTGACCATCTAGTCTAGTCCTTAAACGGACTGGAGAGGATCCCCTTCCGTACACAAAATGGGCTCCTCTATCCTCCACCCCTAAAATCGCTGTCACTGAATCAGGCCATCCGACCGGAAAATCTGGAACAAACAACATAAGTTACTTTTAAAGACATGGTTGACCGCGATTAACAAACTCCCCGACTAACCAGCCTCACAGTCTCTCTACTTTTCTGAAAAGTAGGGTCTGAGACAAGAGCAAGCAAGAGTCAAAGACTGATTAAAACACTTCTTAACCGTGGTTAATTAACCTTCGGTGGTTGCTAAAAGTTTGGTTTGATTTAAGTGTTTGGCCCGAAAGTTACGTGCGTAAGACTCGCGATATTTTATTCACCGCAAAAAGTTTCATAATGTTAAATGGTCTATGTTAGGGTACATTTTAATAAAGCACTGCACCCAACATACGATATACAACTATATATATATATATATATAGGATGGCGGTCTCCTAAGGGATCCCGCATACAAAATTTGGTGCGGGATCCCCCCTTTTTCAATTTTCCGGATCAAATTTTGACGATCCGAACCGCTCAATGTTTTTAAAATGCATTTTCCAAGGCCTACGCGGAAAATCTTCAAAAAAAATACCCGGAAGGGCTTGATCCAAACAGTTTTCGAAAACTGTACATATATAAATACAGTTTTACAGTTTTCGAAAACTGTTTGGATCAAGCCCTTCCGGGTATTTTATTTTTGAAGATTTTCCGCGTAGGCCTTGGAAAATGCATTTTAAAAACATTGAGCGGTTCGGATCGTCAAAATTTGATCCGGAAAGTTGAAAAAGGGGGGATCCCGCACCAAATTTTGTATGCGGGATCCCTTAGGAGACCGGCTTCCTATATATATATATATAGTAGTATATTATAATGTTCAGTGAATTCTCTGCAGACGATCATAATGTTCACTCGTTGTCATCAAATATTGCAGATAGCCAAATTGATATGAGTAAGATAAATAGTTTAGAAATATTGGGTTGGGTTTAATGGTTTTTTAATTTTTTTTCCTTTTTATTCTACATATCAAATTTTTTTTGAGTAATTAATTGAAAGTTGAAAAATACAACTCCACTTTGATCACTTTGTGCAGCTTCTTTATTAACCTATAAGTAATTGACAAACAATAACCAAAAACACCTGCACGTTGTTTAATTACGCCATGTCAACTTTTTCGGGGCATGTTTTCCACTTGTTAAATTAATTCAACCGTCCAGCTACCTTAAATGTGGCATTATATATGTGTATATATATATATATATATATATATATATATATATATATTTTGCAAAAGTATTGTTCTGTGCGCATTCAAACCGTTGATCTCGGCTATCAACGCCTTGGATTTTATCTTGGCAATGGACAACTCGGATATGCAAAGTTCCAGAGCGTAGTCAATGTTTTTTAAAAAGATAAACATTTCTAGCCCGTAACCAATAAATATAAAAAATAAAATAAAATTCAGTCTACGAACAAAACATTCGTTTTGGTGTCTTTATCATGTAAATTTATAATATAACCTTACGCTATTTGTAAAAGTGTTTTAAAAAATGAAAAAGGAGAATAGGTTTTGATTTCATAATTTGACAGCTAAAAACAAGAGAAGGAATACTTTTGGTCAAAGGTGAGGTGCAACTATCATTTTCATTAAAAGTTAGAAAAAGAACATATAATACTCGGTAAGGTAATTGCTTTCACACCTTTTTTTTAAATCTGCATTAATTATAACAATGTTATCTCATGCGTAATATAGTTCACACTTGAAAAGACACGGTTTATTCACATGAAAGATAATAATACTAATAATAATAACTAGTTTGGCTGTAAACAAAAGTAGCAATTGATTTTTACACTTTTTGTTTACCACTTGTACTCTGATTTTCATTTGTTTTGGTAAGTTTTTAATCGTACTCTTTAACGTGTGGAAAATTGCACACCTAATTATTTCACAATCTGTCTTTTTAACAGTAATTATTTTTATTGTCCTTTTTGACTTTTAGAGTTGATGTATTATGAGTTAATGACTTATCTCGTAAAGCACGAAAAGACAATAACAGAGAGTTTGCAACAACAAAAAAAAAAGAAGAAGAAGATAATAGTTTCTAGAAAACCCCCAAATTTTACATGAAGAAAACAAAAAAGTATATAGTAAATTGTACGTCATAATTTTTGAAAATGCATTCAAAATTTATCATTTAGGGCTTAAAGTTACATAGAACAGGAGCAATAATAAAAATATAAATTTACAGTCCACTTAGAAGAAAGTAAAATGCAAATTTTTTTTTTGTTACCTTAACAGTGTGAAAATACTATGTAATGGAGTAAAAGGAGGAGTCCGATTTTGCTCATCCTCTTTCAAAGAGAGTAAACATTATCCTCCTCCTTATCGGTTGAAATTGGTAATTTCACTCTTACAATACAATTTTTTTATAAGAATAAAATTATTTTTTGTGGGATTCACAGTTTCACACTATTTCAACTGATAGGATAAAGGGGGTGTTCAACTAACTAGTTTTTCGCAAAAATCGAGATTAGTCATCCTCTCACAATACATCACATAAAAAAGTGTGAACACAAAAATCAAGGTAGTTTTAAAACAAAACTCCCTTAATGGAACACTAATAAAAAAAAGGGTAAACAAAAGAAGGTGAACAAAATTACATTCTAAATTATTACTCAATCATTATTCATTATTCAAGATCCGGTTTCTAAATTATTACTCAATCATTATTCATAATTTTTTTCCATGATTACCTCTATTATTAATTATTATCCTCATTTCTCTCTCTAATCATTACTCCTAATTTTCAACTATTGCTTTCATTTCTCTCTACTTAAAACCGAACCCTCAAACCCAAACCCAAACCGAACAAGGAAGGTGTAAGAGATACTCCCTCCGTCCCAATTTTATAGTCTCTCGTTCTATCCTAACTGGATAAAAAAACGATTATATCTTTCAATCGGTAATACATTTTATATGTAATATGGATCTTGTTTGATAAATTTTGATTTAATCTAATAAATAAAGTGTTCAAAATCACCTAAAACATTGTAGATTGTAAGATATAACACTTTAAAAAGTGGAACGAACTCCCAAAAGGGTATAAAATTGGGACGGAGGAAGTATGTTTGAACAATGGAGTGGGATTTACTGTTACTAATGAGGAGATGTTACTAATGAGGAGATTCAGATCTGAAAAGTAGAGAGAAAGAGAGAGAGATTAGTGAAAAGAAAAAGGATTAGAAGGAAATAGTCCACAGGGAAACAGAGGAGAGAGAGAGAGAAATCAGGGCACCTGGAATGTCAAATGCAGTTTAGAAACACTCCTCGAAACACCCACATCCCAAAATCTCTCTCTCTTCCAAAACCCAAAAAAACTCGTTTGGAATTTTCTGTCAAAAATCACTCTTTCTCCATCTCTCTCTGTTTCTCTGTCAACCGTCTGGTCGGCAACTTCCTCACTCTGTGTGTGTGTGAGACTGCATAAATACAGCGTGTGGTCTCACTCACCCTCTCTCTGTCTCTGTCTCTCTCTCTCTCTCTCTCTCTCTCTCTCTCTCTCTACTTAAAATCCCCTCTCAGAAATACTACTAGTAAAACCAATTTCTACTCCCTCTCTCTCTCCTTCCTGTCTGTTGATCGGAAGGGAAACTGTGTTGGAAAATTGATAAGAGAGGATTTATCATCTGGTGCGAGATTCATTCCATTCGGATCCAACAACTTGGGGGGGTTTGCTCTAGCAAGTGGGATAAGGAAAGATCATAGATTCGAGTACTTCTACATGTTTCACTTGTTTTGATTTCTCTTCCTCCGCTTCATTCATTCTCTTCCATAAAAGGTACTTCTACATCTCTCTCAATAATCTCTTCCCTTTTTCTTTTATCGATTTGGTTACTGAGGAAAATAAAACCACATTTTTTGGGCTTCATTTCATGGGTAGCAAATTTAATTACTCCATTATAGCTTCACCATTCCAATAGCTCTTCATGGGTAGTAAGTTTTTTTTTTCCCCAAAAGCTTCATTCACCAAATTTGATGGCAGCACTTTTCGGTGGAGCTCTTTTTCTGCGATTTTAAAATTTAATGAAAGGTTTGGTGAAGGGTTTTTTTTTTTTTTTTTTTTTTTTAAATTAATGCGTAAGTTGTTTGGTGTAGTGTTGGAGACGACCTAACTTCTAGAGGTTAAAATTTCAAGATTGGGAACTTGTGTTCATACATTTCCCTCAGCAACCCAAACATGCCCTTTTGTTTTTTCTTCCTTTATGATTCTTCCACTCAACTTTTTTGTGCGATTTTGTTCATGCTTGCAGAATTCACTGGAGTCTAACGATCAAAGAGGAAATCTTTTTACGCTTGTGAGGCTGTAAGTTGCGATGATAACTGTAATGAATTCAGTGAACAAACCAATGAACGAAGTGGACAAGTGCTTGGATTCTCAACTGTGGCATGCCTGCGCAGGCGGCATGGTGCAAATGCCTCTGGTGAATTCTAAGGTGTTTTATTTCCCTCAGGGCCACTCTGAACATGCCCATGAGAAAGTTGAATTTGGGAATTTCTCAAGAATTCCGCCTCTCATACTCTGTAGAGTTTCAGGTATCAAGTTTTTGGCTGATGATGAAACTGATGAGGTTTTTGCAAAAATCAGGCTGGTTCCATTGCTAAACAATCACTCTGATTTTGATGAAGATGATGGGTGTATTGGATTGGATAAATCTGAGAGCCAAGAAAAACCCTCGTCTTTTGCCAAAACTTTGACCCAATCTGATGCGAATAACGGTGGGGGTTTCTCAGTTCCCAGATACTGTGCGGAGACTATCTTCCCGCGGTTGGATTATTCGGCTGAACCGCCGGTTCAAACGATCCTCGCGAAGGATGTTCATGGAGAGATATGGAAATTTAGGCATATATATAGAGGGACGCCACGCCGTCATCTTTTGACGACGGGGTGGAGCAATTTCGTGAATCAAAAGAAGCTAGTTGCCGGTGACTCTATTGTTTTCTTGCGAGCCGATAATGGGGATCTTTGCATTGGGATTCGAAGGGCGAAGAGGGGGATTGGTGGTGGCGGGCCTGATTCACCTTCTGGATGGAATGCGTTAGGTGGAAACTGTGCCACTCCTTTTGTGGGATATTCGGCTTTCTTGAGGGAAGATGAGAACAGATCTACGAGAAGTGGTAGTGGAGGAGGTGGTAATTCAAATGGAGCTATGAGGGGGAGGGAGGGAAGAGTGAGGGGTGTGTCAGTTATCGAAGCAGCTACTATGGCTGCTAAAGGACAGCCTTTTGAGGTGGTTTATTATCCACGAGCTAGTGCTCCGGAGTTTTGTGTGAAGGCATCGGCTGTGAGGGCTGCAATGAGGATACAGTGGTGTCCTGGGATGAGATTTAAAATGGCTTTCGAAACAGAGGATTCATCTCGTATAAGTTGGTTCATGGGGACCATATCGTCTGTTCAAGTTGATGATCCCATCCGATGGCCTAGTTCTCCATGGCGACTTCTTCAGGTAACTTACATTGTTATTGTTCTGAACTTTGTATTTGCTTTCATGCAGTTGAAACAAAGCAATTGTCAGCATATTTAATTTCCTTCGTGCTGTGAAAGTGGGTGAAAAATTAGCATGTATTCATTTAAGCTGCTTCTTGATTTCAATGCTTAGTTTTACCTCCATGAGGAAGGGGCATATATTGAATGTATCTTGCTTGGGTCAGTGGTTCCCTGCGAAATTTATTTAACAATAAAAATGTTGAATCTTTGAGGTTTCTGTATTAATGGAGGACACAGCTCTTGATTTGATCCACATTTGCATCTTAATCTGTAGTGCTAGAAAGTGAAGAATGACATAAAGCAAAAATCTGTCGTTGTACTGCGGACAGTCTAAATACAAAACGGCAATGGCAAATTCCTCATTCTGAAAAACATTTCCCAAGTTCTATCCTCTTGTTTAACTGTTCTTCATTTCCATCCTTAGTTATCTAAGCCTTCAAAGTGATATAATCATGTTAGGATGAAATCCACGTTGATGATTCTGAAGATATTTCTCCAGAAAATACAGAATCATGTTCCCGGGATCCTGGCCTTTAAACTTGATAGCTTTTTTCTCCATAATTATTTTGGATCCTCTACCATCGACTTGTTTTTACTTTCAAAAAATTGAAGACAGACTAGTAAAATCGTTCAGTTAGAGACTTGAAGTTTTTCATATCATCAAATTATTTGATTTTATTTCCTTTCTCCACACATCCAATTGAATTTTGATAATTCCTTTTGAAGACCTGTTATGAGCATCCACTTCGATAACCATTTGATGAGAACATAGAAATAGTTTTTATATAGAAATTGTTTGTATAAACTCTTCAAAATGAATCTGCAGTAGTTACGATTAATCCACAACACTTATCTAGGAGGGAAATTTATCAAATCAGACAATAGTGCCGATTTACATTTGCGTTGTAAACATGAGATTTATGAATTGGTGGTTGTTGGTTCTAAACCACCTTCCTTAAAAACATCTTGCAGGTAGCATGGGACGAGCCAGATTTGCTTCAAAACGTGAAACAAGTCAGCCCATGGTTGGTTGAATTGGTTTCAAATATGCCTGCCATCCATCTCTCCCCTTTCTCACCACCAAGAAAGAAGCTGCGGGTTCCACAGCCCTCGGATTTCCCCTTTATCGGCCAATATCCGATGCCATCATTTCCAAGCAATCTCCTCAGGCCGAACAACCCGTTTTGTTGTGTACCCGACAACATTCCTGCAGGCATACAGGGAGCCAGGCATGCTCACTTTGGACTATCTTCAGCAGATCTCCACTTCAAGAAACTGCAGCCGGGTTCCTTTCCCCAATCACCATCAAGGGTTCCCACCGAAGATAACGACAGTCTTTCTTCATTGCTCACTATGGGTGTTTCAACCCAACATTTGAAGAAAAATAACGAAATAAAGGCACCTATGTTCTTGCTCTTTGGTCAACCTATTCATACAAAGGAGCAGATTTCTGAAAGCTCATCTGATGGGAATCAAGAAAAGACTACGTATTTCTCTGATGGCTCGGGATCGGGAGTCATCCAAAATTGTCCACCAGAGAACTCGTCGGACGATGGGTCCCCCTGGTACAAAGATAACCAGAAATCCGATTTTGGATTGGAGATGGGTCAGTGTAAGGTATTCATGGAATCAGAGGATGTTGGTCGGACCCTTGACCTCACTGCCCTTGGCTCATATGAAGAGCTGTACCGAAAACTGGCCAATATGTTCAATGTAGAACGATCGGAGATGTTGAGCAACGTACTCTATCAGGATACTTCGGGTGCTGTTAAACATACGGAAGATGAACCCTTCAGGTAAATGTCATTTTTTTGGGTGCTTTCCTTTATTTCCACTCAAGTACCCCAATTTTAATTATGTAAATTGGGAGTTGGGTTTATTGTTGTGCGTAACGAGCGTGCACTTCTTCTCCTCACATGAGTATTGTTGTTTTTGGGGGTGGGTTGCAGTGAATTTTCAAAGACGGCAAAGAGGCTAACAATTCTAATGGATTCTGGAAGCGACAACATGGGGAGGTAGATGAAGGGGTGGTGACCAAATGTGATGTTACCTTGTCAAAATGTACAGTTGAACTTTTTCGTATTCCATAGTTTAGAATTCATGTTTGTCCCGAAAGTTTCTGGGGGTTGTGGGAGAAGCCCACTTCCAACCGATTTTCGGCTTTTAGTTTGAGACTCATAGCTGCGGTTCGATTGGTCTTTTAAATGCTGGTTATTCATGTTCCTTTTTTTCATGTTTGGTGCAAAATTCTTCCAAGTTTGGAGATGAAATGTTTTGGTGCCAGACTTGTGTTGCTAAATGCTGAAACTGTATTGAAAACAATTCCTTTGATGCAGAATCAATCCAGATCTGTTTCTTTTATGATATGATGAGAACAGGCAATGGAAAGCTTGAGTTGATAATAATTTTCCTTCCATCCATAGATGAAAATGATAGAATAGTAGTAATTACTCCAGTAATTATAGTAGTACTGTAATTTATTCACTGGGATTCGAATCCGATTGTTAATGAGCCTAAAATGAAGGGATTGACCACAGGGGTGTATAAAAGCTCGCACACAAAGATTATGGTGTCAGAAACTGCGTGGGGATCCCCACATGCATTTATTAACCAGTAAACCTTCTCAATTAGTCAACCAAAGGAAATAATTACCATAAAGCATCGATATATACGATATTTCACTAGAACGTTAAATATCTACTACTACTAATCTCACCATTTACGTAATTTCAAATTTTCGGATGTGTTCAATAATTTTAATTTATTTTTACTGGTGAAAATCAAAACACATCTAGGCCATCCAAAACATAAGCGGACGGCCGAGGAGTGCACAATACGGTGCAAAGCACCCGAATGCACAACACCTCCCCCGATCTACACATACTTTTTTTTTTTCCTTTTTTCAAACTTCAATTCATACTAGGGAGTTGCCATTAACTCGGATATGCACTAGTCAATTCATACTAGCAAAAGAATTTTTGAATAAGTATTAATATACTAGTATAGCTTAGATGACATATACATACAGACAAACATATGCATCTACGAATAACTTTTTTTCCGGTTTGTATAGACATGAAAATATTTACTGTACTTAGTGTATTAAAAATAGACACGACACATTCCCCCGTTACGTGGAAATGGGACCCAGCTGATATCAGACGTTGTGGCTATGGCTATGCAATGTATACTACTGGTTTATTTAATAGTACTCCAGTACTGTAATTTTTTTTATTGGAGTATATATGTAATGGAGCAGCAGGTCCGGCGGCAACTCAGCTTTGGACCACCGGTTGCGCCGTTTTGATGGCTGGATCATCTCCTCCCCTGTTTATGATTCCCAACACAAGTGATGAAGAGGGATCAATGGATTTAATGGCTTGATTGGTTGAATGCGGAATAAGTTCTGAGACGATATAATAGTAAGGGGGGAAAATTTTTAGGTGCCGAGCGGGTACCAATTAAGCGTCACGCGGACCTAGTACCCTGCAGCCAATCAAAACACCCCACGCGATACCGAATGGAGGCCTCCACGCCAAACGACATGTTTTGATTGACCGTTGGATACCACATTCGGCGCCACGAGGTACCCGCTTGGCACTTAAAAATTTCTCGGCGAGGGAGATGAGATAGTAGGAGGTATTATTTGTCGAGAGTGAATTCACATTGATATGACATTTATGAATGGTGGATAAAATGATACTTGGTTTCGAATATTTTGGTAATAAATAGGAATAAAATAGTACTTGGTTTGTTTTATAATTGAAACGAGGGGATAATAATAAACTAGAGGGTTTGGGGTGAATATCCCGGATTAGGGAGGGAGGATGATTTATGGACAGCTCTTGGGGTCGGACTAAATTATCCGTCTTGGGATGGATTGGCCCAAATTGGGGAAGGGGGGATTATCATGTCATCCGGCTCTCTTATTTTTGCTCCCAAACCATGGATTACACATGAACCCGGGATTAGCAAGACATTCGGGCTTGTCATCCCCCAGCCAAACGAGGTCTAAGGTACAAGGGCAGTAGATTGTGGGGTAAATATAGAGAGGTATGCCTCATTTGTTTTTCTTTGGATAAAATTTGGACATGTGTAGGGTCAAATATGTAAAATGTCAGGAAAAAATAAGCATATCCTATGAAAAATTTCAACTCGATGGAGTTGCGTGATCCCACTTGTCACTATGTCTTTATGCCCTTGTTTACATACACGCTTACCGCCTCTTGTCTTATCGTTGACGATGTTATCCAATTTGTATCAAGAAACATCACGAAACATCACCAATCTACCAGTGTTGTTTCGAGTCTATCAATTTTTTTGTTATCCCTATGATAAAAGTTCGATAGTTAACATTGTAAGATGAGAATTTAACAATAGAAGTTTGAAAATTTTACAGTGGAACGAGTTGGAATTTGAGCATATTGCAAGAAAAGTGAAAGAAACTGTTGGGAGTCTGATCCGCCCGAATTGTGCCCTTGTGCACGTAGGCCCAATCCGTTGGGGAGTATCCACGGAGTCCCCCGCATCACATGGACCCAATATATATTAAACGACCGATATTCAAGCCATCCAATTGTATATTAAGGTTCAATTCTTTTTCTATTTATCCTATGTGCATGGGACTCATTTTTCACACATGTTCCCAATAGAAAGCATATTCATAGCGAAAAGTATGAAAATTTGATGACTGGTGAGGTGCTACTAAAAAAGAAAAAGATATGAAAAGTTCTTAAAAGGAAGGTTATTTTTATTGGGTGGAAGTAAAATTTTTTTTTTTTTTTTATCTCTTTTTTTTTTTTTTCAAAACTTCTATTGTCTCAATTTCGTAAAAACAACACCCCAATGCATTGGGTTTTTTTTTTTTTCCCACCCCGATACAAAAATAAATAAATAAATAAGGGAAATATGTGCACAAGGACAAGGCGTTGAAACTGAGAAAGTCGTTGCATATTTCCATGACTTGAATTTGAAGCTGTGATCGATCTAATTTACTAATAGTTTTCCTTTCCCTATTAGTTAGTGAAAACAAACACAAGATCCAAGATTTACGAACAATGTTCACGCAAAACCAGTCAAAAGTCAACCCTAGGAATCAGGTTTTCCATATGGGACCTCCCCATGCATCCTTGTCCTCTATTTCCCACCTCTTATCTTATCTTATTAACATCGACACGCACAAACAAACACACAAGACCCTAAATATATGAACTCTAAGAATTTAACTCAGTATGCATATGCAAAAGAAAACAATACGTGTTTGTCCTTTATAAATTCATATGTTCGAATCTCATAGGGGCTAACGTCAGAGCTACAAAATTAGTTGAGGTGCGCGAGCGCGACCTTGATATTCGGTTGTTAAAATATACACACACACACATATATATATATTCGTGCAACATTAAGAAGTTAGAAATTGGGGATGGAGGGGTACAGAAACAAAGGAGCATGGAACAACGGGGGGGCCAGTTGTTGATTGTGCCGTTGGTTCACAAGTCAAATGCAGAGTATGTCAAAGCAAAACCTAACCACGGTTAGTTTACACACACATTATAGCTAGCATGACCTCATCACACCATCTTGGCCTGTCATTAGTTACATATCCGTTGATTCCGTTGTGTGTATATATATATATATAATACCATTTCCTATTGCAAGAGAAGAGAAGAATAAACTAGAAAACATGTCATGACAGAATGAGGAAAAAATTGGATTCTCATTTGATCCGGTTAAATTGATTTCTGACGGAATTTTTGCAAGGAAATTTCTCACGGAATTTATGAAAGGAAAAGCCAAAAGTCGAAAGGGAAAATAATAATAATAATAATAATAAGGAAGATAATGGCGAAAAGAAGTTAAATTAGTGCCTCCCTATTTTGAAACTCCGTCACACTTTTGACTTTCTAAAATACCATTGACTCTGAAACAAATTTGCACAACTCTTAACAAAACTGTCGGAAGGATGTTGAAAAAACATTAGCAATTTAGTTAAACCTCCTATATGGACATACCATAATCCGATGGATTGGAGGCCAACAAAACGTTCCATATTTGTTCCATTCCTCAACTGCTTCATTCTGTCCAGTCTGTCTGGAATCTGGAAAATACCCTGCGTCCTTAAGGTCAACGTAGTGTCAAACCTTGCGTCCACATGATTCAACCTTGTTTCTGCGAGGTTTCTCTAGGTTTTTTTTTTTTTCTTCGGCCATAATGTCATGGTTTTTTTAGGTTGTGTCCGCAAGGTAGGGTTGCCCATAACCTTGGGGCCGTAGAATATGATATGGGTCATGGAATTGGGCTTTTTCAATGGGCTTTGAATTGGTTGGATTTTGTATATATAGTTTTTGGAATATGGATTTTGAAAATGCTTATTGGGCTCAGACCCCTAGTTGAGGTTGTTCCATCATGAATGATTGGTGGTGTGGCGATGGACCCCTGGTTGAAAATGATTTTTGGAATATGAAAAAAGTTATTTGCCTATATAGATGATCAACTTCATAAAGTCATGATGTGCAAATACACAAGTGCCAGAGAAATTTGTTTGTAATAAGTAGTAATTAGATCAACCACAAAAGGGCAACTACTTCTGAGCAATGGCACTTCTTCATTTCCCAGATAGCAGAACCCTAACCTAACCTGCTTCATTCTTCATATACCGTCGAACATAAAACGCCATACCTGAAGCAAAATAAAGGACATGATCAGTTACCAGCTTCGACATGTTTCATGCTTGAATGCCAGCCAGCGAATCTCTCATACGAAGATGCATATTTTATGGTAGAAATGTTTTACGTTTACCAAGTAACATATCAGATAGTGTACTGTACATGACTACAAATTTGCAACGATACAAGCCTTTTGTGTAGCGCTACCTGTTGTGTTTCTCAACTTAAACTAAGGCCTCAAGACCTCCCTCAGTGCACCACCCGAGTAAATCATAACCAACTACTAAAAGTCTGGGGCCAGGGACAGATCAAAAGGAAAATTTTGCTCGTCATGTGAGGGCAATCAAAAATTTTGAATCGCGAACCAACGAAAAGGCCAAAGCTAACCTAAAATGGGCCATGGAACAGATTCATAGGCTGGGCAAATTTTTTTGAACCTTGGGTATATTTTCCATTAGGTATGAATACTTCCGTGATAGTCAAAGTTTAATTTTATGAGACATGAACTATGCAACGGATTCATAGCTTGTATTTGAGGTAAAGTTTTTGAATGCTCAGGACTAGATAGTTTCCACCTGACCATTTTCAAGTTAATATTTGCAAATCATAGTCCCAACTCTTAATAGAATAACAAGCAGCTATAAAGATGTGTAATCTATACGTTCAAAGATGAGTTATATATGTTTAAAAGAAAAGGTACGTCATTTGTGGATTTTACCTGGCCTAACTTAGATAAAAATATGACTCAACATGGACATACATACATGGCACTTTGTAAAAAGTTAGGACACGATACAGCATGGACAATTCAGCAAATAAATTTCTTTTTCAAATATGTAAACGAGATAAATGTACAATTCAATTCGGATTCTCAAGAAAGATGTTCAAATGGCTCGAAGAATTTTCTGTAAACCTCTAACTCAAAAAGATGTTCTCTCAAAAGGGAAAGAATGAATTGAAGCATAGAATAAGATAACTACGTGTATAATGCAGAACAATATATAATACTCCCTCCGTCCGGATTTGTTGGTCCGTTTTGGGGATTCCAACTTTTTTTCCATTACTTTTTGTCCACTACTTTTTGTGTAACTTTTCCATATTTTAGCCTTTAACTTTTGAAAATGGATAAACATTTTCGGACTTGAAAAAGTATGTTTGTGGACCAACAAATCCGGACGGAGGGAGTATACAAAGTTCACAAACTAGATGGAACGACACGACTCACGAGGTAAGTGCACGTGAGTAATTACTTGAATCGCGTATATACTTTGCTCATAGATAGTATCACCGTGTCAGTACTACATACTCCTACCATTTCAAGATAGAAAGCCAGCAGAAAGAAGAAATTTATAAAATTTACAAGCAAAAGGACCTCGCCACCCTATTTGAGCAAAATATTCTTAGTGGAGTGTTTTTTACAAGAGAGAACAATTTTGCGTGTAGTCCCAACCATAGAGAAAATAACTAATAAACCCTGATGAGATGAGGACCACTATTGTAAGAGCATGCCTGCACCCATGGCTTGAATGGCCCTATTCATTTGGACCACACAAGTCAACATAAAACCAATTCATGTAACTTTGTCCTTGAACATATTCTATAGTTGCTAGTTTGTGGCTCTTTCTAGTACAGTTTTATGAAAAACTTCTTGGATGAAGCCCTTTCCGATCTTTTTTTCTGATGATCCCTCGCATAGGCCCTTAAAAACATGTTTTGAACACATTGAACAATTCGTATCATCAAAATATGAACGGGAGAGGGGAGGTTCGCACCGTAGCAAAGTAAGGGGATCCCTTATTTGATCCCCTGTGTGCGTGTGTGAGCCCCTTCATAAAACTGTATATATACAATTTTTATGAAAAAAATGATCGGATCAAGCCCTTCCCGGTATTTTTATTTTTATTATTAATTACTCGCTAAGACCCTTAAAAACACATTTTTAACACATTGAGCGGTTTGGATCATCGAGATTTGGTCCGGAACTATGATGATTCAATCGGGAAAGGTGAGGTCCGCACTTTAAGCAAAATCAGGAATTACTGACTAGAAGTTTTTCATTCAACAAACGAGATCCAATCCTGGAAGAAAGAAAGAAAGTCAGGCTGTGGATAAGAATCCCCCAGATGACCAAGGACAGCTTCGAGCGAGGACTCAAAACCAGAAATTGGAAAGACCTTACTTAGTAAGGGGATATACATATATATGTATGTATGTAAACACGCGCGCGCACACACACACACACACAAAAAAAAACTTCCCATTCAAACTCTTAAAATGCGGACTTCATCCACACCTCATACCCCAATCTCACAGCTCCCAACCTCGGGAGCTTCTACATACCCGCTCCCCCGCTCAGTGCAACTATGCGCCAAAGCAAAAACTACTGCTTATGGTTTAGACAAAAAAGTTTTCCCTCATGCAGAGAGGCAACTAATTTATAGGGAAATGACGGCCATGACGCCATGACGCTTATAAGGGGGAGCAAATCACGCATTTTCATTAATGGTATGAGCATTTTGTCTTCCGTAGTAACTGGGAGTAATATAATCCTTATATAAGGGCTGTGAAGCACGGGTACCGGTACGGGATACGGCAACAACCCAAAAAATAGGGTACGGGTACGGCGGGGGTACGACAATTTTTTAAATATTTTTAGGTACTTCATTAATTTATTTGTAAAAGGTATGTCAGTATATGTAAAATAGAAACAAGACAGGGGTTCCAGAGTAATAAACTAAAAGATGAGGTGTGAAACTGTAATTTGGCTCACTATTAAAACAAAAGAACGCAGAAGATTCTGGATCTGTTCGTTTTTCTTTCCCAAACGGCGACTGCTTCTTCTTCCTCCAGCAACTCCGGCGACTGATCCTCTTAATTAAAAAGTCAATTCAGAGATATATACCGTGCTTGCTCCATATTCATAACAATATCACAACCCAGTAAGTGTCTGTCACCGTGCACAGAGGAGCCATTAAAATGATTCCAAATATTGCACACTGACATACACAGAGTTGCACATAGGAGTTTGGACTCCTAGCTAGCTAGCCATGGGCGTATGTGCAATGAGAGGAGGGCCAGTACAACTCTTCTTCAGAACGTACACCGCAGAAAAACAAATACTACTAACATCAATTGGATCCATTCCAAATCAATCAAATTAAGCACACGAATTCGATACCATTACTAATTAAAACGACAAGATCAACGAAAACCAGTTTAAAGGAGACCAATATTAATCCATTACATGTAACATCACACCCCAACGCGCAAACCAAAACACACACAACTAATTAAACGAACACAATTAATTCAGATGTCATCCTTATTACGCCGTGGCGATCACACGAATAAAATCCATAAAAAAAAAAAAAAAAAACAAGACGCTACATAAGCAATTGAAAGGAAAGTAAAGAAATAGCAGAGAGAGAGAGAGGACCTAATTAATTGTAGTAGAGTTCGAGGCCCATGCCGTCGTGAATCTCGTAATCCTTAAGGGTAATATGGTCCTTGTAGACGTTGTACCACTTCTGGATCCGTATTTTATCGGCACGGGTGCCAGTCTGAGCAGCGACGAGCTTCTTGAGGTCTCCGACGGTGTCGTCGTCGTTGCACTTCACCCTCACCTTCTTCCCCAGACGGTCGTTCAGCACCACCTCTATCATCTTCTTCTTCCTCTTCCTCCTCCTCTTCGGCTGCGACTGACTGATTCAACGCGGAGTTGATAATTGGAATGATGCCCTAAGACTTGTTTTGTAGTGTCCAAATTGGCGTGAGGATCACACAATTAAAGCTCGGTTTCGCGGGTACAGGCGGCGGCTGAAGGTAATTGGAATGATGCGGTGTCGTTTAAGTTAAACCACGACAGAAGATGATAATTTAATTAAATTACTACTGCAAGATTATGGATGTTAATTTAAGTATTCCCTCCCTCCCCAAATTTTGGTCCCGCGTTCTATTCTAACCTGATAAAAAACTAGTTATAACTTTAAATCGATTACGAATTTTATATTCAATATGAATCTTGTTTGATAGATCTCAATTAATTCTATAAAACAATGTTTTCGAAATCACGTAAAATAATGTAAATTACAATATATAATCAATTGAAAAGTGGCACGAACTCCCAAAAGAGACAAAGAAATTGGGACGGAGAGAGTAAATTACTGTTACAAGATTATGGATGTTTTTCCATGAGCTTGAATCCATCTCCCAGCACTTAAATGAGGCTAGAAGCTCAGGTTATCACAAGTTAAATTAGGTAGACTTCAGATAAATTGTAAAGCAAGTGGTGCAGAAATTTATTGGTCTAGTCGTAATGTTTTATAGAAGGAGCTCAGGCTTGAATTTATTGCCCTGGTCGTAATATTTTATAAAGAAAATTGATATTGGCAATCCTTTTTTTTTTTTTTTTTTTGTCTCTATTCATAAAAGGCAGGAGGAGTGACTAATTTTTCCAATGATTTGTTATTTTATAAAATTTGTTTTTTCTCTACATCGTCCGATCCACAAAAAAAAAATGATTCAAATTTTTCATGGAGAATTTGCACTTACACCCCTGTACTTTGGTTGATTTGTAAAGACACCCCTTGACTTTTTTTAAGCACTTACACCCCCTATAGGGATCCTGAATTTTTGCTTAGGTTCGGACTTCGACTTTCCCGATCAAATTTTGATGATCCAATCCGCTCAATGTGTTCGGAACGTGCAAGGACTTGGATTAAGCAATTTTCTATAAAACTGTATGTGTTCGAATCAAGCCCTTCTCTTTATTTTATTTTATTTTATTTTTGCCGATTCCTCGCAGTTACCCTTAAAAACACATTCCAAAGGTATTGGAGGGATCAGATCATCAAAATTTGATCGGGTAAGTCAAAGTCCAGACCTAAGCAAAATTCGGGATCCCTATAGGAGGTTGTAAGTGCCTAAAAAAAAGTACGAGTGTCTTTGCAACTCAAGCAAAGTACAGGGGGTCAAATGCAATTCTCAATTATTCGTTGAATAGGATGCACTTGACCCACATGATGCATGTAGAACCAGCACATATATCAAAAGCATTTGTGATTATTACGTGGTCATTGACCAGATAAAAAAAGAGCGAAACAAACCTCTCACCTTTTCGCTCTTCTAAATTGACAAATGAGTCGGTTCGGTTCAAAAAACAAAACAAAAAAAATTGACAAATGACTACTGTGATCACATCTGGAACGCTAACCTAGAAGGCGGTACTATTTTCTCGTTATGGGTCTTGGATGACAAAACCAGGAAAACCAATGGTTTTCAGTGCAAATACCGTCGTTCCACCGTAATTAAAAGGAAATGTAGTTTTCACTAAATGATATTTATGTGACATATGTGAAAATAATAACTTGTCTTCAACCCGTAAACAATTACTCTCTCCGTCTCTTTAGTGTGTTACTTCCTAAAGCCAACTTATTACAAAAATATCATCATTACTACTTTCACATTAACTTTTACTACCACATTACACTTTTCACATCACTTTTTACCTCTACTTTCCAAAATTATCATTCACTTTCCAAAACTATCCTCCACTTTTATTTATTAAACTCTTTACTCATTCAATTTTCAAAAGGCAAAACAATAATTGTACAAATTTTTACCCATCAATTTTTCAACACACTTATTAAGGGACAACCCAAAATTGAATACTTGACAATTAAAAAGGGGCGGAGGGAATAGTAAAAATAGCGAAGACACCCTTTAGACGATAGTAGAAACTCAACCTCAGAAAAGGATGATTCTATTAACAACCCCTTTTTTTCTCTATGTAACCTATTTTCTCCATCCAACCCACACCTAAAATTCCCCAAACCAATTTTACTACATACAACCCACAAAATACACCTAAACTACTCAAAATACTCTTAACCTTAGAAAAAGACCTAAATCTAACTTCTTCCCCCCTACCTTCTGTCATAGCCACCCATCACCACCACCATCCATTGCCACCACTGCCATCGCCACCACCAGCCATCTCCTCTCTCTCTCTCTCTCTCTCTCTCTCTCCATTGTCTGTTTGATAATCTGAAATTCACCATCGCGACCAGTTTTCATACTTTGAATGTCGAAATACACACCCATTTTCGACAACCACACGTCGATTTATATTGAAGGTCGAATTTTCAAAAATTGGACCTTGTCTATTTTCGACATCCTCATGTCGAAATTTATGTCTCTATTTAGCTTCTTAATGTCGAACCAAATACTTGTGAAATTTGTAGGAAAGGTCCCTGTCTATGTTCGACATCATCCTGTCGAAAGTATGTCTATATTCAACTTTCGAATGTCGAACTAAATACATGTGGATAAAATATTGCTGTTTTCGACAATGACATGTCGAAATATAACCATATTTTCAACTTCTTAATGTCGAAATTTGTGAAATCAAACATGTGAATTTCTCAAGTATCGTTTTCGGAATGCAAATATTGATGTAATGCGTAGAATTCGATATTATGATGATGAAAAAAGTAACTTAAGTCGACAATTTATTGCTGAACTTTGTCTTGCATAATTTCGGTTAAGTGAAAAGTTTCAACATCGATATGCTGAAAAAGTTTACATATTTCGGGGTATGAATGTCGAAAAAAACCCACAATTTTTCAGATTTGTTCTTGATGTTCGATTGTTCAAATGAGAACCCATCATTGATTGGATGTCTACTCCTTCATTCTCCATTGAGAGTGAGATGAAGAAGAAGTTTACAGGTGGAAAAAGAGTGAAGGTGGGGGTGGCGGTGAAAGTGGCGGTGGAGGTGGAGTTTACAGATGAAGAAGAAGAAGATGTGTTTGGCTGATGAAGTATTTATGTAGGAGCATTTTGGTCTTTACACAGTAATGGAAATAAAGGAGTTTTTTGTGGGTTACATGGAGAAAAAAAAAAGGGGGGTTGTTAATAGAATCACCCTCAGAAAATCTTTAGATGAAGCCATTCAAGCATCATCGAAGGGGTAATGGAAGAGAATTTTGATTTGCTCAAAAGTGGAAAAGGTGAATCGCCCACCAGTCTAGACAGCCAAACTGTGTATCTTCACACAAGTTATCTATACAGGTTGAGCATCAGCACCATAAATACGTTTTGCTCCAAGATTTGAACCTTATCCCTTTCAATTCATGCATATACAACAAGCAACTTGAAACATAGTTTAACATTGATATTTCGACGGATTTTTCATTTTAAATACTTGTGTGTTCCTCGATCCTCGAGAACCTAAGAAGTGTTGAGGAGCTTCATCATGAAGTTGAACTGTATGTCTGGAGAAGTCTTTGGTTGGGGCCAACTTGCACCTTCTGGCACTTTGACGCATTTAAAACCTTGCCCAATGTACAACTTTGATGCCCCAGGGTTCTTTAGGTCACAGTGCAATGCAATTGCACGGCAGCCCCAGGTTCTGGCTAGAGCCTCTGCCTTCGCTACAAGCCTTTTAGCTATCCCTTTCCTTCGAAATCTCTCCCGAACTGCCACATTTGATATGTATGCAATTCCAGTCCTGGAATTTTAACAGTCATGCCTCACTTTTAACAGAAAAATTGTTCAGCAAGTGTGAAAAACAGATTCATAAAACAATTAAAACACAGTCAGCCTGCTATGATTTGAGTATACGTCCCCGCATATTTTTAATAGTGTATGTTGACGCCTGCACAGTAAAAACAGTAGTCCACGAAAAACACAGGGGCCTTGTTCGGTTAGCAAGTTTTGTTTTGTACTGTTTAGTTTTGATGATGTAAGCAGGTGTAATAAGTGGAGAGAGATAGAGAGAAAATGGAGAAAAGTGATGATGTAAGCAAAACAGAAATGACCCAAAACTGGGCCAAAACTATGAAACGAACACAGCCAGGATATTCATACAGAAAGTAAAAGTTCCAATGAGGATTCTGCAATACCAGGAATAGATTGGCAATGACAAGTGGGCATTCAAGGTTAGCAGAAAGAAACATGCAGATACAACCTTGCGTGGTATCTAAAAGTTAGGTCTTGCCAGAATGCATTTGAAATTTTTAGAGTTCTATAAGAATGATAGTGAGAACACAAGGTTTGCATGCATTGCTAAAAAGAAATGCATTCTAGGCAGGACGTCAACACTATTATATTGTGTCATCTAGCAAAAATGCTTTATAACAAGAACTGCACTTATAGAACCAACACATGAACCCACGAAAAGAGATAAGATTATTCCAATTCTCAAGGCTCATGCAATAGCCTAATCTACTCAACCACAAAGGTAAGATGAATGCGGTAAATCAAATACTTCCTCTCAAGATGAGCACGCATTAACTTCGCACACCACCCTTTAACTTTAGCATGACCATCAAACCCTATTTTGAGATTCCCTCCTCCTTGAGCTTATGAATAATCATAACCTTTGTAGCACGGACATGGGAGGAATTCTAAGAACATAGGGACATACACGGTGGCAGACACGGCAGTATAGGTATACATATACAAAAAAAAATCCATGCTTCAATTGCAAAATGTAAGCAGGTAACAACTTAACATTCACCGTAAACACTAACCATGAGTAATTTTAAATTAATGGATGAGTACCAACAATATTCAAAGAAAACAATGTACACTGTTATAACGGTAGATACTGAGAAATGCATATATATGCTGATATTTACAGCTATACATATATACCAGTATACATCGATCTAGGGTTTCCTGCTTTCTTTTTTATCTTTTTAGCTTCAATCGATGTCTGACTTGGGACTACTCCAAATATGTTATCGATTTTTAGGATTGTTTATATTTCATGATCCGAACTGTCCAATGTATTTAAAGTTGTTTTATGGGTCCACGCGAGAAACCACCAAAAAAAATGACAGGGAAGGGTTTGATCCGAGCAGTTTTTCATAATATCTGCTCGGATCAAGCCCTTTCCAGTCTTTTTTTTTATATATTTCTAGTAGGGACCCTTAAAAACACCTTTTAAACACATTGGACGGTTTGGATCATGAAAATTGACCGGAAAAGTGAAGGTGTGGACGGAGGCCGCATTTTAAAGGTGTGGACTCTATCCATGGTACACATTAAAATCCAAATCCCCCGCGTTAAAGACTATTACACGCCAACCCCCGCGTTGTCCCATGCCATGTCCCCCTCCAAAAATCAATTCAATTTATGGGACACGCTCCCATACGTACTTAGGCATGTCCCCTTGTCCCGACACAAGTACAGCGACCTATTTGGAGTGTCAAAGCTTCATAAATCATTAAAATCTTCACTCAAAATCCCAGTGCAGATGGTTTGATATTAAATTGAGGGAAACGTAATTCTACTCATTCACATCAGGCAAATGTTGCCAAATTGCAATATCTCTTTTGGCCTAAGGAAATATGAAGCCCAGGAGTTCAAAACGTGATCTCCACATGTTCACAAAACCCGATATCAAAGCCACCAGCATTGCTTAGGGCACAAAAATTGCAATGACAAACTGCACGCAAGACTGATGGAGAGAAATGGTGGGCAACATGTACCAAGTGTAAGCAACGACCAATCTACTTATCATTCTTAAAGCAAGGAAAAAGGGCAACAGAGAGCACCAATTTTAAGTGGTTTGGCCATGAAAGCACATATTGACAGGAGGAAGACGATAACAAATGCTACCATATGAGTACTGGATACCAAGGTTTTGAATCCCGTACCGGCTTGGGTACCGGTTTTTCTATTGGTACGGTACCGATACCGGGTACCGTTTCGGATTTAGCGGTACTATTTTTTCCAATAAGAAATATAGAAAAAATATACTTACAAAACATTATTAAGTAAAAAATTACTAAGAAACATGACAACAGAAGAGTAAAAAATTCAAATCTTTTAACAATATGCCAAAATGGGGTACCATTCACACTTCTACCCTTCCTTTAATCTCTAAAACAATGTTGAAAGAGAATCTCTAAAAAAGTTATTGCAGGGTTACTCCCAGTGCACTTTTTCCTCTTGCACGGCAACTACTACCTACTCTTGTGCTTCTTCTCCCCAAAACACCCACGGCCATCTTTGGGAAGACAAAAAGACCTCATTTCACCTAATAACTCCGGTGATTAGATCGAAGGAGGCCTGAGAGAAGTCTATCTTGGATTAAAAAGAAAAAAGATCGAAGGGGGTGCTCAAGATATGTCTGAGACTTGGAGACATTGACCGGGGTAGAGCTAGTTGGAGAGACATTACCAAGCCTTTGTCCGCATCAGTGCTTATCCCACACCGGAAGCAGAGTAAGCTAACCAAGTTGACTAAGAATCAGTTGTTTACCTAGACTTTGAACCAAAAAATATGCCTGTCTACCTCTATGAGGTAAAGCCAGGACCAGTAAGTTCACCCCCAACAAAGCTATACTCCTTTCCTCCTCTGCCAGTTCGAGTGACCATTGTTGATACATCAGCTTATGAGCTAGCAGATCCGCTCAAGATACGTCGGAGGCTTGGAGACCAGATCCATCACAGAATCAGGCTTTGATTGTCTTCTTTGTCCATTTTCACTTGATTTTTGGTATTTTTTCACAGCATCGTACATCTCACAGTACTTGCCGGTAAACGCCGAGAAATTAACCGGGACGGAATTAGAACTTGATTGTACTGGTTTTCCTCCAAAACAGTATGTACCGGCTGGTACGGTATAGGATTCACAACTTTGCTGGGTACAGGTACAGTACGGTAAAATACATACCCGGTATGCCAAAAACCAGATTTGAAGCAAATACGCCATGGGTACGTCGATGGGAACAATTGTTACAAGATGCTTACAGATTCTCTCTCCCTCTCTCTCTCTCTCTCTCTCTCTCTCTCTCTCTCTCTCCCCCCCCCCCCCCCCCCCTTTTTTTGGTACAAGATGCTTAATTTTAAAAGTTAATAACTATCTTTTCCTCCCATTCTTATTCCATAATTTTTATTTCTTTATTATACTTTCTCATTTGGAGAAGAACTAATTTGAAGTACCCGCACAAAAAAGAGAGAAAAAAACTCAGTATGGAAAGTATAAATCTAATAAGTGGAGGTGGGACATGAATAAATAAGACCATGTTTTTCTATAGCAATCTAGAAATACAAAGGCCTTGTTCGTTTTCCCTGTTTAGTTTTAGTTTTAGTTTTGATGACATCATCATTTCCCTCATTTCTCTCTCTCTCTCTCCACTCATTACACCTGCTGACATCATCAAAACTAAACAAAACTATCTAACCAAACACAGCCAAAAAAATTATAGAATTGGGGTTCCCTAGCCATACCCATACCCTACATTTTTAGGATAATCTGTATCCCATACACGCACCCATACCCCGTACCTACGCTTCATTGATTGTAGTACTTACCAGACACATTAAATTTCTTTAAATGTGAGGACTAAATTCTTTTGATTAAATTAAATAATCAAGATGCATTTGAAAACCTTTCTCAATGACATTTGAAAATATAACATCATGGAACACCGGTGGGATTAAACTTGGAGAACTAGATAGCCCTCAAAATTTAAGCTCACGTGAATTGTGAGGTTCTTTTTTGGGTACTAGGGACAAAACCAGTCATTGTCCCTACCCGTCTCAGGTTGTCTTTTATGAAGAAGTTGGGGACAACCAATAAATAGCAATTCATAATTACGATGGGTATGCTCATAAATCCACGAAAGAGCCCCTCTCCAATCACTTTTTTCAGTATTTTGTCCATTATCCTAAGGAATATGATCACACAATTTTCGCCCTAATACTGCAATTTTTGCCCCTAATATTGTAACCATGGGCATAAATGCATAAAAGAGTCCGCCTAACCCCAGGGAAACTCCGAATACAGGCCTACATTGTTTGTACAGATAGACTTTTTGGGTGCTAAGATCCAAGGTCGAGAGGGAAACAGCCCAGATCGTACGCTAAGGCCCCGATTGATAACCCTCTTGATTGCATTACCAATCCCAAGGGCTCCCCAATCCCTTGTTTGATAACGCAAACTAGGATTCGTAATGCACCCTGGAACTTGGTATTTGTAATCCAATCCCAAGAGGGCTAATCCAAAAAGACAAAGTTGCCCTCGGTTAAATAATATAATGAATAAGTTACCCCTGGGACTTGATATATTGATGAAGATACCGATGCTTTGCTCAAATTTTACTTAAATAATGTTTAAAATGATATTGTTTGTATAGATGAACAATAACGAGGTGGATATATACACTAAATATGGCCTAGTTTGGCTGGCTTAGATAAGCCACTTGCTTCTTCTTCTTTTTTTGTGTTATTCAAAAAATCGCATTTGTTAGTTTTATTTATTTTTATGAATAAAGACAAAGTAATATAAAATATCTGTCTTTTTAATTTATTTTTATCTTTATTAAAAAAAATTGAGTTCTAATTTTTTACTTTTTCGATTCCACTAATTTGAGACAAATCAATTACCCACAAAAAAAACTAATGCAAAATTAACAAATGCGATATTTTTTTAACAGAGAAAAAATAATAATAATAAGCCACCTGACAATCCTGACTTATAAGCCTAAATTCGGCAACTTGTGAAAGTAGAACCACATTATATAGAACCCAACATACATTTGAGTAAACACAATGGGCAAGATATTGGATCGACCAGATTAAAAAAAAAAAATTATTTTCTTTTTGTCATTGTAGTAAAGTAAATTAAGTTGTCTGTTTTATTAATCAACATCTCACTAATTTAATGTCTATATCCATCGAGACCAGGGTTAAATATGCGTAGATAAGGGATTAAAGATTATTGGTTCGTCAAATGAATCTAAAAAGTACAAAATTATGTTCAAAACCATTTTTTAAATAAAAAACAAAAATATGATGCAAAAATAAATAAAATAAGAAATAAATAAAGACAAACAAATATTTTGTTAAATACCTTAAGTAAAAATGCTCCCATAGTTTAGTTTATTGGGTAAGAATGCTCCTCATTTTTTTTTATTTGGTTCTTGCAGATACATGTCTTTCTCTATCTAATTCAGTGGAATTGATATGATACCCCATGTAGCAGGACTTAAGGCTCGGTTTGATTTGGTTTAGGGAGGTCGTAGTCTGGGAAATGGGAAAGTCTTGCATGTGGCAAGACCCATACTTTGACCTCCCATGGAGGTGAATTGAATTGAGTTTGATACTGAAGGAAGCATGACTTCCAAACCTTCTTAAACTAAGAAGCAAACACGTTTAGGTATTACAAGAAGTCAGAGCTCTCACAGAGGGTAACAGATGGTGATAGCGTGTTGGGAGATGGTAAAGGTACATGATATTGAAGTTGGCCGTGGTGGTAAGTGCTGACTATCAAACGGTGATAGCTATTACTCATGGAAAATGTAAATGCATTTTAGTAGCAATGTCGATACCTATTGGTGACTCCAACATCTGGTGGAGGCAGCACACCATTAAATGTTAACAATCATTAGCTGCAGCAGTGATGATGCAAGGTTGACAGCATCAAGCAATAAGTAGTCCAGAGTGGTTCGGCAGAAGAAATATCAAACAGTGTCGTCAAGTCAAACGGTCAAAGTAAACTCAAAATCGGATACCAATTTAACCAGGCTTGGGGGGAAATCATGTGTCACGTGTGGTATTGTATTTCTTCACGTGTGCACTGTGCAAAACATATGCATGCAAACATAATACACAATGGGTAGTATCCAAATGCATGAAAAACAGTCTAGGTCTCTTCACTGCTCATTGTCATCCATCCATCACGTGCACAAAGTATTCATAGTACGTTTAATCAAATTAGAAAGGAATTTTCCACTTTAAACAAGTCAACCCACTCTCTTCTATTCATCTCTCTTAATCTCCTCTACCACAGCATGAGAGCATGTGAACCAGACTGTGATCAGTCGTCACCCCTCTCACCACCACCACCGAGCCTTCCATCCACAATCTGTCCACTTCCATCATGTACTCCTCCTGAGTGATGCAGCAGACGTGGATGACGTTTGTTGGTGCGACCGTTGCTTTAACCGGAAAGATATCTTACGTGGCTAAAACATGCGCTATCTTGGCGATTAGTTTCTCTTCAGCTTCTCCGACAACTCTGAGAGACCAGTTCCAACTCCACGATCGGTTCCAACCTCGTTACACCGGTTGACCAATTTAATCAGATCATCGTTCGGGGAATGAAGGTTTGACAGGATGGTCTAATCAGGTATTAGAAGAGGTGTAAATAGGAAATAAAATAGAGATGTATAGAGCGAGAATTCAAGCGTAAATGATATAAACATGAGTTATGAACCCAAAGGATTTCTCTTTAGGGTCTTCCTTTGACAAGGACATGGTATAAGAGTCAATCATGAAAAAGGACAAACTAATTTTTTAATGCCAAGAGGACAAATCACCTACACATTCCAAAAATGCCACTGCTAGCCCATGAAAGTGCCTAAACCCCCAAACCTAATGAAAGTGCCTAAACCAAAACCCTAGGGTACCCTATGAAAGTGTCTAAACCACTAAAACCCTATAATTGGAAAGTGCACCGTAAACTTAAACCCTAGGGTACCCTATAAAAGCGCCTAAACCTAAACGCTAGGGTATCCTATTAAAGTGCCTAAAACCCTAGGGTACCCTATGAAAGTGCCTAAAACACTAAAACCATGTAATTAGAAAGTGCACGTTAAGTGCCTAAACTCAAAATGCCTAAACCCACTATACTCTACCCTAAAGAGCCTAAACCCCCTAAAATTGAATCCTAAAATCAGTGTTCTAAAAGTCGGGACTAGTCGGCGACTAAGTCGGGGTCGGGGGCTCTCCGAGTCGACTAGGGCCTAGTCGATTGATTTAGTCGCCGGCCGACTTAGTCGGGCTCAAGTCGGCGACTAATCGGACAAGTCGGCGATTAATCGGACAAGTCATCTAATCGGAAAAGTCGCGAATCGAAAAAAATCGGACAAGTCGGCGACTAATCGGAAAAATTGGGGTAAAAAAACAAAATTTGCTAAATTTTTGGAGCTGCAGTGTAATTGTTTTGAATGTTTTTTACTTTTTACCCTAAATCCCGAAATTGTTCTCTCACCTCTTCAAACCGATTGCTGCTGCTGTGCTGTTGGAGAACGCCGACTTGTGGATGATGTAAAGTACATTAAAAAACAGTTTTAATAATTTAATTGTCTCTTTATCTATCATTACGAGAGGCTAAGGTTTGTGGTTTCCACGTATAGATTGTAGAATATACATTAAAAAACAGTTTCCACGTACTGTAGATTGTAGAATAAATCAATAAATTAAGGGACACTTAAATAATCATCCTTTTAGTCACTTGAAATTAGAAAATCATCATGAGCATATTTAGGAATTATGTTTCCATCCCGAGATTCAAATAAACCCTAAAATGCCCTTTATATATATATAACTATATAATTGTAACATATTAAGAGATTGAGGACTAAATTAAAAGTTGCATATATGGGGCGGTAGGTAGTGGACCATTTTCAAACTTTGGAGGACCTCCCCTATACTTTAGGGATTGGGGGATAAAACCCAATCCCTCAATTCACGCCATCTTCATCCCTTTTAAAAACTGGAATGGAATTTCTAAATTCTCGAACGTGCGGTCCTTCAATCAACGGCCCAAACCTTCAATCCTCGCGGTCCCATGTCATTGTCGACGATCATCCATCCCGACTAAATAAGTGTCGTCTCATCGCCATACCAACTCGCCGTCCCAAATCGTCGTTTCACATCTTCATCCGTCGAGGTCCTCCATTTCCATCGACCATCACCATCACTGTCCTCCATCTCTGTCAACCACCACCGTCCTCGTTTTCCATCTGGGTTCTTCATCACCAAGACTGCGATTGCTCATGGTTTTATGCACTTTGTATTACTTTGGAGGCTTGTGACAAATAGATTGAACAAAGACCAAATAGATTATTTTATTGGATGAGTGACTCGCCTCAAAGCAGACCAAGAATCAGCAAGAATGGTGGGAAGCCGAAAACCTGAAACTGTTTTATGCGAGAAATATAAATTTTGGGTGCCGGAAATTGCTTTTTCGTTGCTGGAAATGTGAAATCTGAGAGCAGTCAACTTCTTTTTATGTAGAAGTCAACTTCTTTTTATGTTGATTTTGATACAGGAAACCAATTGTTTATGCTGAAAATAGGTTTTTGTTGCTGGAAATACGAAATATGGTGCAGGAAACTACTACTTTATGCTGAAGACAGTTGATGGAATTCATTTCATAACTGCATTGAACCTTACAAATTTGATTTTTGGTTTTGCTAGATTTTCATTTGTTTGAAAAATGGTCAATTTGGGTCTGATTTCTGGGAATAAGGGTACAAATTTAGTGAGGTTAAGTTTCAGAATCCCTTACAATAATCAATGGGGGCAGAGACTTGTAGTTTGTGGATCGGGATCTGGGTTCATGGAATGTGAAGACAAGTCTTATGTTGAGCCCTCATCATCAAGGTGATGAGCTCATTGATTTTTTATTTTTATTTTTATTTTTTCGTGTTTCTATTCATAAGACCTAATTCCTTTCACCTCCACTTTAATGATTTAATTTGATTCTCATGTCCTTTGCTGAGTTTTTGATGATGCGGTTCATTGTTGATGGTTGAATAGAACCATAATCATGTTGTATTTGATTCATATACAAATTTATCTTCAATCGAATTTACCATGTTTACTAGTAGGGACGTATTTTTTTACCATGATTCTAGGGTAATGAATTAGATTAATTACATTTACCATGGTTATTGTCAAATTATTATACTCACTGTTTTATATACGTATTTTTTTACCATGATTCCTAGTGTGTCAATTATGTAAAATTTATCATTGTTGTTAATTACCATGTTCATCAAACATTGTAAAAAATGACAACATATGGCGCAACACATTTTTTACCATGTTTTTTTAATTGGCATACGATATTTTTTTACCATGTTTGATGTGCTATACATATTTTTTAGTTGTTACCATGATTACTCTGTAATGTTTTCAAATGATAAAAAGGAACGAATCAGAATATATTTTTAAATTTCAAAAAATTTCCACTTTTCCTTTTTAGTTGGAAGATATGTGTTGCAAGTCAAAACCCAATATTTTAAGAAACCAAACCATCCCTGAATATCTGAAAACATTAAATTAGTTATAAATGGCATCAAAAAATTTACCATAAAACATTGTTAAATGTTTTAGTATTTTTACTATGATTTGAGTTCTAAAAGTATTCTATGTTTCCATGATTTCCATTCTTTATTTGATTTTTACCATGATTTCCGTTCTTTATGGATGACTTTTTACATTTATTTTGAGTTTGAAATTTCATCCATTTAAAATGGAAACCAAATTAATAGGATTTGGTTGTTTTGAATGTTTGAAATTTTTTAAGATATATCCAATCCCACCAATTTAGGAAGACAATATACATACATATGGATATCTAACTAAAAGGGTATGTAATTTACACTCTAAGAGGATGAAAACATAACCGTTCAAAATGACTGGGATGAAAAGTTACATAGGGTGAAAAAAGATAATGATTATTTAATTACCTCATAAATTAACACACTGTATACTGTTGTTGTGGCTTGACACTAAGGATTAATTATTCTTGTTGTGGTTTTAGTTGCCACTATGTTTTTATTTGATGATTTGCTACTTATGTTATTCTACTTACTCAAAACTTATGAAGGATGAAGGAAAATATATATTTAAAAAAAAATAAAAATCTAGCCGATTAGTCCCCGACTAGTCCCCTAGTTGCTAGTCGGTAGCCATCCGACCTGGGAGCGACTAGCGACTTTTAGAACACTGCCTAAAATTGAACCCAACCCCAAAATTAAAGACAAAAAAATAATTTTGTCCCACCCATGCAGAAATTTCATGGGATTCGGTCAACAGTGACCTTTGGTTCAGAAATTAACAAAAAAGTGGTTCAGAAATTTCATGGGATTCGGTCAACAGTGACCTTTGGTTCAGAATTTTACAAAAAAGTGGTTCAGAAATTTCATGGGATTTGGTCAACATGACCTTTGGTTTCAAGCGTTGTCAATCAGCAAGAAAAAGTGACGGGATGTACCTTTTTTTTTTGTATTTTTTTTGTCATTAAGGGTATTTTTGTCTAATGTTGTCCTTGAACCCTCAAAACTTTCACATCAATGTATTGGAGGCCTTAAAATAAGTTAAGCTGGACTAAACACCCTTTAAAGCCCCAAACTTGGCCTTTAGGCTAATTTTCTGTTCTCTTTAAACCCCTTTTTTGTTTATTTACTTGCAACGTTATCCTTTCGTAAAAAGACAACGCTATGAAAGGATAAAGTTGCAATTCAAGAAACAAGAAAAAAAATGGGTTATAGAGAAACCCTTTGGGTTCATAACTCTTGTTTATATCGTTTACACTGGAATTCTAGTTATAAACATTTCGGCAGTGTTCGTTTTGTTTTGTTTTGTTTTGTTTGTAAGGGTAATGAGTGGACAAAGGAATAGGATAATGATTGGAAATAGGAGTAATGAGTGGAGAGAAATGAGAATAATAATTGGAAAGCAGAGTAATGATTGGAGATAGAAATACGGTAATGATTGGAACTAAAATGGGCAAAAGAACACAGCCTTCGTTTCCTATGAACTCCTCTTTTAATACCTGATCGGACCTCTCGAACTCAAACCCATCTGCCATTTTCCCAAAGGAGGGTCTAATTTCATCGGCCAATCGGTGAAATGAGGTTGGGCCCAATAGTGGAGTCAGAAATGGTCTCTCAAAGTCATCGGGGAAGCTGGGCAAACTTGTGTCATCGGCGGGGTGGGGCCTTAGAGAGAAGAAAATTGCCAAGATATTGCATGTTTTAGGCACGCAAGATATCACTCTAGTCGAAGCAACAATCCCACCAACAAACATCATCCGCATCACATTCAAGAGATGTGGGTGGGATACAGTAGTAGGCGCCGGAGGAGGAGAAGGGGATGGAGTCGTAGCCACCAGAGGAGTAGGTGGCGGCGGCTATGAAGCACGGATACTCTATTTTGGCCTCTGTATCACGTATCTTACGTGTATTGGATACGGATACGCTCGGATACGTATCCGATACGTTATTTAAAGTATCCGGAATTTAAATTTATTTTTTGGTCTTCGGATACGCTTTGGATACGCTCGGATACGTTTTGGATACGCTAGGATACGTTTCGGATACGCGCGGGGTAAATATGTTATTACTTGAAACATGTGGGTTAAAAGCGTAATTAGGGCTTTATATTTGTTTTCTTCCCCTAAATCAATCAACGTAGAAGGCTAGAAGCTACTCTCTGGTTCGATCCTCTCTCTCTCTCTCTCTCTCTCTCTCCCCATTAAGTTGCTCTCTGGTTCGATCTTCTCATATATATGTGTATATATGCTGGATCTGCTCTGTGTGTGTGTGTGTGTAAACAGTAGTCAATATATATATATATATATATATATATAGAGGCCCGATCTAGTCCGGGAGTCCCGGATCCGGGACTCCACCTTCCCAATATTTTTTTGACGATCCGAGCCGTCCAATGTGTTCAAAAGGTGTTTCCCAAGGTCCACGCGGGAAATCTTCAAAAAAAAATACCGGGAAGGGCTTGATCCAAGCAGTTTTTCGCAAAACTGTAAATGTACAATTTTTGCGAAAAACTGCTTGGATCAAGCCCTTCCCGGTATTTTTTTTTGAAGATTTCCCGCGTGGACCTTGGAAAACACCTTTAGAACACATTGGACGGCTCAGATTTCCCAAAAATAATTTTTAAAAACATCAAAACACCGAAAAACCCTTCAATCCGGGATCCTTGACAGGATAATTCGTGTATATATATAATAAAAATTATAGTTTTAGGAATTAAAAATTATACATATATAATATTTTTATTTTTATTTTAGTTTTTTATATTCAACGTATCCTCTAACGTGCCGTATCCGACTTTTTGGAAAAATCGCGTACCCGCGTATCCGTATCGTATCCCTATCTCGTATCCGTATCCGTGCTTCATAGGGCGGAGGTGAACAAAGAGTGTGTGTGAGGCTCGGTGGTGGTGGTGGTGTTGGTAAGATGGGTGAGGACTAATCACAATCTAGATCGCATGCTCTCATGTTGCGGCGAGGAGAGTAGGAGAGAGGAATAGAAAAGAGTGGGTTGACTTGTTAATTGTAGGTTTCCCCCTAAATCACAATCATCAATGATGTTTTTTTCTTCTTCTTTCCTTTTTTTGTTTTAGCACAAGTGAAATGATAAGTGACTGTAATGAGAAGTAAGGTCACGTTTCCACGTGAGGTGGGAGGGTTACGTTCACCTTGTTCGACTGGGTTTTGCAAACCCGTTCTCCACCTTTTCAGTGGGGCCTCTGACACGCAGAGGACATCTTTTTGTTCATTTTCTCTCTCTTTCTCCTTTTGGGGGGATGTTATCCTAGTGCACAAATTGTGCACAAATGACTCGGTGGGTCCACTTTGGAGTCTCATATAAGTAATCTAAGCCGCTCATCAACTTTAAAATAATTTTTTTAGTAGCCTTGAAAAAAATTTACTCAATCAGATTTTTATAATTACTTGATCCGATTAGTTAACTTTTATTTAAAATTTCTTCAGAATTTAGGATTCTAAATTTTGAATGAAAATGAAAGATTAGATCAAATATTTAAAGTTTTTAAATTGAGTTGATTTTCTCATAGACTAATCGAAAAACTATTTTAAAGTTAATGAACGGCTTAGATCATTTGTATGAGACTCCGAAGTGGACCCCACCGAGTCATTTGTGCACAATTTGTGCACTAGGATAACATCTCCCCAAAAGGAGAAAGAGAGAGAAAATGAACAAAAAGGAGTCCTCTGCGTGTCAGAGGCCCCACTGAAAAGGTGGAGAACGGGTTTGCAAAACCCAGTCGAACAAGGTGGTTAAGCACTATGTTTAATATGTTTGTGTACTTGTTGTCTGAACAAATGTATGCAATATCACACATCGCAAACCACGTGCTATCGAAAATAGATTCATGAACAAAGAAGCGAAAACTGATCTTACCTTCTTTGCCGAAGTGGTCCTTTCCTTGGCAGAAAATCAGCCACGGTATCCACAGTTAATATTCCAACCACATACCCTCTATTTAAACTCCATCCACCATTTTGACCTCCTATTTTACAATCTTCACTTCCAAAGAAAAAAGAATCAAGAACCGAGCTACCAATAACCGCAACAAGACAAGTTCTTCGGCAACCAGGAGGCACAGTAAATCCAGAGACCATTGCCGCCAGCCTATCAATCCTCAGCAAAAGATCTACAGGGAAGGAATACCCAGGGAAGAAGGAGCTACAATGAGTCTCAGCCACTTCCCAAGACTCCTCTATCCTGGCCTCTCGAACAACTACTTCAGGTGATACAGTGGGAGGGAATAGTTCAGCCACTTGACTGGCTCTGCAAAGCAGACCTATACCCAAAGACAGAAACATTGATAAGATTCTTCAATCAACCACTCCAAAAAGAAAAAAAAAAAAAAGAAAAAAGAAAAAAGAAGAGAGAGAGAGGATTGCGGATAGTTTGATATACATTGTTGAACTTTTGGAACAATTGGTGGCCTAACAGTTCCAATGACAACAAAAGCACCATTTTGGAGCAACCTGCTGACTAGATACTGGTTTTAAGCATGCACCTTCCAGGCTTATATGCTAGATCATATTCTGCTAGAAGCAGCTCTGGCAGTAATACCAGAACTTTTTTTATTTTCGTCGGTGTATAAGCTAGGTTTACAGATATATTTAACAAATGCACAGCAGCGTGGGAAAATCTGAAGAAGTATAAGACTTCTTTGCAATCAGCCAGAGGCTTCAAGATTAACAATAATAACAAAGGAGAACACCCCAGATTAAAATTTACCGTGCCTGTTAAAAACTGCAAGTCTGCAATGTAACTTGTGCACAAACTTGAGTTGATTTGCTGCATTTGCAAGTTTTATACATAAGAGGTCATAATGCGATGTGCTACAAATTCTGCCATAAATTACCGTTTCCATTCAAAAACTCATAAATCAGCCCATAGAATCACTTTTTACTAGATGACAATAATCTGATTGAAAACTACTCCATACAGAAACTAAACAAATAGGCCAAGTAGTTGTAGGCTAGCTGACTTGGGCAAAGAAATTGAAAAACCAGGTCAAGGATTGGACAAACACACCATATGGAACAAAACAAATTCAAATCCTTAATAAAAGGTGCTTAAATTATTGCCCCGAACAAAGAAAAGCAGGTTATATCCAATCGCGTCCACAAATTCTAAGAATGAGAACATAATACAGGATCACAACCCTAAAATTCAAAGAACAGAGTAAACCATCAACTCAATTAGCCATTCGATAGATAAAACTCCAATTAGGATTCAGATGGTTATTAAAGCATCTCCCAAAAGTGACTAATACAGAACACGTGTAGATATACGAATGTATTGAGAGAGGGAGAGAGGATACCTGAATTGGGGAGATGAGAGAGAAAGGAATCGTCTGAAAACGAGCGAGAGAGCCTAGAAGGAAAGGGTGGTTTGAGTTTCTTAGAACTAGAGTTGCGAGAGAGACCGTTGACGGAGGTTGCTGTTGTTGTTGGCGTCAGTGAGATTCCCAACGCCACCGTCCGCATCTCTCCCTCTCTCTCTCTCTCTTCTGACTGGTATCGTTTTCGATTGGTTGCAGACAAAGTTCGAAAGATTCTAAACTCTCTCCACGTAAATCAAATCGAATCATGCCCTTCCCCGCTCTGAAAAATCAGTGATTCCCATTTGCTGTTTGTTTAGGATTGAAACCCATTTTCAAAGCATAGGGTTGAAACAGAAAAACTTTCGGAAACTAGGGTTTATTTCGTAATAGGCGTCAAACAAAGGAAGCTTCCAACGGGTAGAGCTGCAAACGACCCAAATCAAGTCGAGCAATGTTCAGTTCGCTCATTAAGCTTTTAAACAAATCCGAGCCAAACTCGAGTTTAATGAAAATTTGACTTGACGAGCCCGAGCTTGAGCCAAACTTGCTTAGGTTTGAGTCAAACTCAATCAAAACTATTACTCCTCCGTCCGAATTTGCTAATCTATTTTGGGAGTTCATGCCACTTTTCAAATGATTATATGTTATAATTCATAATGTTTTATGTAAATCTAAAAACGTTGTCTTATAGAACTAATCGAAATCTATGAAACAAGATCCACATTTGATAATAAAATTTATTATCGATTTAAAGATATCACTAATTTTTTATCTGGTTACAATAAAACGAGGGACAAACAAATTTAGACAAAGGGAGTAGATGTTTCTGCTCTCATACAGGTCGAGAACTTCAAATAACAATTTTATTTCGTACACATAAAATTATAAAAAAAATGTAGTGAAATTTAAGTTTATAATACTTTTAAAAGTTTATACATGTACAAGTTATAAAAAAAATTATTATGTACACATAAACGTTTATACATATTCAAGGTTATATGTTAAATTTGGATGACATATACATATATAATCTAAGTCAGGAGTCTAACCGAGCCGATTCTATCAAAGTTCAAGTTCAGCTCATTCACTAAATGAGCCTAAAATTGAAGGTCAGGTTCGGTTCGTTTAGTATTCGAATTGAATCCGAGCGAGTTTTTACCGAGTCGAGTCTCGAACAGTTTACGAACGGCTTGGTTCATTTGAAGGTCTAACTGTCTACGAGTATGTTAATCAACGATGGGCTTAAGTGCTCCTCTCTCCCGTACACGATCAGACAAATTTTGAGTCCCACCAACTGCAGGACTAGCGTTGAGGTCCTTTATCCATCTAGTACCTGGGTGGTGCTAAAGTGACAGCATGTCTTTTCGGCCAATAGCTATGGCTCGAACCGGACATTCCACAGGGGTCGGAAGCCCCCATAATCATGCACCAAGGGGATTTGCTACGCTGATTGCTCTCTCCTACCTTTTGTCAGTTCAAAAAAAATGGTCGGGCATAGAATTTCAACCATGGGTGGACAAGCATTAAATTATTTTTTTCTCACATATGAAAGTTGATATTCATTTCTACATCTATATAACAAAACACAAAGGTTTTTGAATCTTATGTTAGGGCACTTAAATGTTCAGTCTCCTTCCCATCTACACCACTAAAATTCGGACCTCGTTCGAACTTCAGAGTTCTGGACCAAATCTTGATGATCCTAACCGCTCAATGTGAAAAACTGCTAAGATCAAGCCCTGTCCAGTAATTTTATTTTATTTTTTCTGATTTCTCGTGGGGACCCTTAAAAACATTGGATGGTTCGGACCATGAAAATTTGATCGGAAAAGTAGGCTGTAGACGAAATGTCCACATTTTAGGGTGTGGATAGGAAGATTAGTGCTTAAATATTAGTCCTTTCAAAGTCCCTTAATTTATATTATCATCTCGTCCTATTTTTTGAATTACGTTTTCATCCCCACTTAAAAAAACAAAAAAAAACAAAATTGCCCTCCGGACTCCGGACTTCCGGACCTCTGTGATCCGAGCATTTTTTTGACGATCCGAACCGTCCAATGTGTTCAGAAGGTGTTTTCAAGGGTCCACGCGGGAAATCTTCAAAAAAAAAAAAAATTACCGGGAAGGGCTTTCTTGGATCAAGCCCGTCTCGGTATTTTTTTTTTTTTTGAAGATTTCCTGCGTGGACTCTTGAAAACACCTTCTGAACACATTGGACGGTTCGGATTTCCCAAAAACAATTTCTAAAGTGAAAAAATTACATTTTTTCTTATTTACGGGAGGTCCTTACTAGAAAATTACATTTTTTCTTATTTACGGGAGGTCCCATTTATCATTACCAATATATAGGTCCTTACCTATATATATATATATATATTGTGATTTATGGGACTAAATTGTATCATATATATAGGTAGTGATAAATGGGACTATAATCTAAATTTCGAGGTCCTACTCTATAATTATGATTCGGTAAACTGAATCCCCAAAATCACGCTATAAAAATATGGTATCCCTACCAGTTTGTCATTCTCCCATTCTTCTTTTACTAGGTTTTTCAAATTCCCCTAATTATCATCCTCCCAATCTTCTCTCATTGAGGTCCTCAATTGCCACTCATCACCACAAACATCTATCCCAAAGTACTAGTACATGGTGTAAAAAAGAATGATGATTTAATTAAGAGAAAATGATGGGACGGTGGTGCTTGGGGCAAAATATTACCAAAACATGGCCATGATTTTCCAAATTACCAATTTACGACAATGAAAACAATATTTTCGCATACCTGGCAATTTATGAGTGAACTACCCAAAATATCCCTCGTTCTATTTTTTTTTCCCTATTTTGATTAATCTTCAACATATGGACCTCCATTCCCTCTCTCTCCTTAGACTTCTCTCTCTTCCTCCCCCCTGCAACACCCCCTCCCTAACCCTCCTCGCCTTCTCCAACTTTGTCACCCGCGCCCTCCTGCTCCGCCACCCTGTCCTCCTCCCTCCAATCATTCCACCTTCGCCTTGACTCCTCCACGAACCACTGCCCCTACTCCCGCCACATCGACTCATGGATCGAATACACCATCGCTCACAACGTCAATTCCCTCTTCCTCACTTTCTCCTCCAGATACCTCTCTCAATTTCAAAATGAAATTGAAACTGACTCTATTACCCCTTCCCTTTCTCTCCGCTCTGAAACGGAGGACCGATGTGGACGACAAAGTCACCACATTTTTAAATTCCTCCTCGCCTCCGTTTTACCATCAGCTGTCATCTCTGTTACAGTCAGAAAGTTTGTAACAGCGTCGGGACCCTTCAATGTAACAACATCCCTATCGTACACCGTGACATCTCTGTTACAGTCAGAAAAGTCTCGAGCCAGACTCATTTCCTCTGGGCCGAGTCCCAGATCTCCGCTGTCGCACTTCGCAGAATTTCTTCCGACAACAAACGTCAGATTCCGCGCGACCCCAAACTCCTCTTCTTATCCTGCTCTGGTTTTTTCCCAACTGATTTGTCAGGTGATTGGTTTTTTTTTTTTCTCATTTGTTAGGTGATTGGTTGATGTTGATCTTTTTGACGAATCTCTTGACTCTCTTTATGACTAGTCAATCATTGCCGAAGGAGTCGATAGCGTCAACGTCGGTGAGTATGATTCTCACGATCCTGCATCGGAAAGGAGTGGGTGAGTGGTCGAAGGACGTGGATCTGTGGTGGTCAATAGTCTGGGTGGTTTTGATTACCGAGGATTTTGTTATTGAAGGAGGGCCAGGCATGGCGGGTGTGAAAGATAGAGATTCTCACCACACCATGGAGCTTCATCTAGAAATCGGAGAACCAATTTTATAGAAGAGAAGCGTTTTTTTAGAAAGAGAAAAGATGATGATTTGCTCGATTTCTCTGCGCTGATGGAAGGGGTGTGTGCGTGAGGGTTTCAAAAACGAGAAGGATATTTTGGATTTGTCATTTGTTGGTACCATGTATGTGAAATTATTTTTCCCTTGTCATGCATCAAGTAATTTAAAGAAAACCGTACCATGTTATCGGGATTTTTAGTTTTAGAACTATTTTTTTGGTCATTTTCCCTTTAATTAAATCTTTTTTTTTTAGAGTTAATTAGGCATCCTGTACAAAAAAGATCGTTATGATTCCATCCTGTGAGATTTGAATACTTATGATTCTATCCTGAAATTCAAATAAACCCCAAAACACCCTTTCTCTCTCCTAATTTTCCTAATATTTCTGTCACGTCCCGCCATCCCGAGACCCCTCATTAGGAATCACAGCATGTGACCAGCCAACAAGGCCTTTACACTTAACCAAATGGGCTCAAAATAAAGTACTTTAATTAAGAAAAGAATAAACATCAGTGGAAGCGGTAAAATAAAACTTTGATTAAACTCATGGGGTCTCATAGTAAAAGTAAGTATGCCAAGATCAAGTGAAATTACCACTACCCATTTGGTCTAGAGCATACATACATTAACCGTCCCATTAAAGCATACATTACATGTCCCTAACATATAACTTACATACTCCATTTGCACAAATATATACATCATTGTCCATAAGTGAGACTATTACAAAATATACTAAAATGCAAGTCTTCTTTTCTACATGCAAAACACTTCATAAAGTCAACTTGCACAAAACATCGTACTTCATAGCTTTCACAACTTATCATACTCCATCGCCTAAAATTGGTAAATAAACCGTCAGCTGAAAGCTTAGTGAGTAAAGCTCATACTCCGATTTGGGTTTTCAATTAGATAACACATATATAAAACGAGGTTCTGCACATTTGAAAAGTCATATCACATTCCACATGAAAACTTGAACTTCTTGGAAACATACACATAGCCAATACCGCAATGCTTACCACATACATACATGACATATATCGGGATCCCGACCGATTATTGTGGTATCCATCGGCGTGGGCACATACCTAGATATTATGGAACCCTCCAGGAAGGCACATACCTAGATATTATGGAACCCTCCAGGAAGGCACATACCTGGATATTATGGAACCCTCCAGGAAGGCACATACATAATGCTGGCTATTATGGAACCCACCAGTGGGCACATACGGTAAAATATGGGCATGGCGTACATGCATGTTTCGCAAACACATCACATGTTAACAAATCACTCCAAACACGTGGACATATCACTTCACAAATCACATTTTTCATAGAAAGAAAATTCATAAAGATTCTCATTTCAAAGTATGAGGTTACTCACATTCCTTGCATTGCAATTTAGTCAACTTGTATCCTTTAACTCCTGCACTTGTTCACCAAATCCTACAGATTGTGTATGAACATGAATAATTTACACAAAAACTCATGCAAATGATGCATATGCATGATCCCTAGAATGACAAGTTAACCGACACCCAATTTAAGAATTCTTGAGAACAAACCATAGATAACTAGGTCTTGCAAATTTTACCATATAAATAGAACTCATATAAATATGGTGTCAAAATTACCAAGAACTTATGAGGTCAAGAACTCTCTTTACAAAATAGAAGAACACAAATTATGAATGCAAAATTCTATATAATCTGCAACAAAACGCAGGTTAGTATACGAATTACTAAAAATTAATATCTTGGAATTTTGCTCTGAATTTTGGACACAATCAAATAGACACATGTGGGTACCTCCCATAAAAATATCGAAAAATAATAAGATAGGGAACTATGTCGAATTTGTCAAAAACCGAAGACAAAAACACAGATTCAGCATCTACAGTAAAACAGAGTACAGCTGAGTGCATGATTTTTCTAGACTTCGTTTCAACGAATTTCAACCTGAAAAGTTTACATTGTGTAGAGGACTTGTAGAGAAACATACCATAAAAATTTCATAATTTTCGGAGTTGATTAGCTATGTCTAAAAAATCATGACTTAGGGTACAAAATCTAGCAAATCTCTGGACAGATTCTCATTAAACTTCCTTCCACCAAAACTAGGGTTTATCCCTCCTCTTTACCAACCAAAACTTAACAAATACAACATGTATCATGTATACTTTCATGATTTCAAACAAAGTATCATAGTCTCAAAGATGTATAGGCAATCTACATGAATATATGTATATACTTTAGGATTCATGTCAATACAAGAAAACTCACCACTTGTTGGTATAGATCATGGATTGAGAGCTTCAAACTTATGGATGAGAGATGGAACTAAGACTTAATCTTGCTCTAGAAACTTTGATTGATCCTTAGGTGAAAACCCTAGAAGTAAGAAGAAGATGGAGCATTCTAGATTTCTTGTGTGTGTGTGTGTGTGTGTGTGTGTGTGTGTGTGTGTGTGAGAGAGAGAGAGAGAGAGAGAGAGAGAGAGAGAGAGAGATGACGTTAAATGATGTGAGGAGAGGGGGCTGATTTTTATCTCTTCTAAGTGTAGGATTATTCTAAAATGAGAGTACTCTAATTACAAATTAAACCACTTAACATTCTCATCACATAAGGACCCAAACGTATTTACACATTGAACCATAGCCTAATTTATGAACATGTATCTATTATCTTAACACATAACACATAAATCATACATGTGACACATAATACAAGCATAACATGGGTACGTCACATCACACGTAGGGATCATGTACTTAATTACGCATAAATTATTATAATAAAGCATGAAATGTAAAATTTAAACACCGTGGTGTTACAATCTCTCTACTGATTTTTCTAATAGTTCTCTTTCCTAATCTCCTAACATTTCTCTCTCTTATTCCTAATTTATCTCAATCTCTATCTTTCTCCTATCTTGAAAAATCTCTCTTTCATAATCTTATAATTCTCAATCTTAATCTTCTTACACCTAGAATCTTTAAAAAAAAAAAGAATGAAAAATTCCTTATGACAACAAACAAAGAAAACATGATAAATTTATTGATTTTCATAGACTATGAAAAAAAATAATAAACTAATGACGACAACAATGTTCATGATTTACTGATTAACCATGTTCATGGTGAGTTTACACTAGGAACATGATGATTTATTGATTAACCATGCTTACTGCTCTAATGTTCACCACGAACATGGATTATTCATTAACTATGTACCCATTTTCCTATATAAGTATAAGATATCATGGCAGAATAGTGAGTTTATATAAGGAACATGGTTTATTGATTAACCATGTTTACAACAACCAAATGTTCATGCAGGAACATGATTTATTTATTAAACAATAAGCCATATTCACTGTGTAAAAATAACATTTTTTTATAGGACATGCAAACATGATTTATTAATTTACCACTTTTACTGTATTAAATTACCCAATATGGTAAATCAATAAACCATAATTATTGTAGGAAATAACCTCTTTTAAATGACATGTGGACACAGTTTATTGCATCGAAAAAGAACACCACCAGTGTTAACTCCGAAAAAAACAACCATTGAATCGGAAAAATAAAATACCGCCATTAACAAGATCTGGAGAATTGAAAACAAATTTCCCAGGGTTAAACAGAAGGAACACAAAATCTTGAATGATGGGTTGGAAAAAAATTACACGTGCAAATCCTGGAATCAAAATCTCATTAAAAATACAACATAAATTTTTTCTATCCAATCATACCTCAACAATAAAAAACAGGAACAACCGAAAATGGAGAAATAGGATATAATTTTGATGCAAAAAATGAAAAGACTATAATTCATGATGTGGAGCCGTGGAAGTTCAATATTTGCTGCCAAAACAGCTTGCTTGGAATATGATGGTTTCGACTTTGTCTAGCCACTGCCAATAAGATTTGCAGTTTCATCCATGAGGTGTTGTCGGATCGGACGAAGTTGATGAACTTGATTTGCAGTTGATGAATTTTATTTGCAATTGTTGAAGTTGATGAGTTGATGAATTTGATTTGCAGTTTCAGCAAGACAACAACGACACCGCCGAAGTTGATGAGTTCATGAAATTGATTTGCAGTTTTATCTGTGATTTGCCAAAGATGGTTTTGCACAAACAAATCCCATTAAAATAGGAAGACGGAAGTGATTGGTTTTGCACAAACAAATCTCATTGAAATAGGAATGGATTGATTCGGTAATTAAGGAAAATAATCCCATTGAAATATAGGAAGAGATATAACCGCCTATGAATCTACTACTACTTTAAAAAAGGGGAAGATCTAAAATTGTTTCCCACACTTTTACTTCCAAAAATGCCCCCACTAAGCAAAACTATTAACACAAATGCCCCAAGTTGTTGAAACACGGACACACGTTCGAAGCATACACGACTGTTGGAGGAGGAGGTAATTATAAACCAACAGTTGAATCCTTTTGATTTGTATTTGTATTTCAACGTGTTGTTTGGCAAGCACCTCTTCAAGTAATAATAATGGCGATTCAGCCAAGCACCTCTTCAAGTAATAATAATGGCGATTCAGCAATAATAATGGCGATTCAGCCAAGCACCTCTTCAAGTAATAATAATGGCGATTCAGCCAAGCACCCCCTTCGAACCATTACGTTTTCCCTTTCGCACCACTTCGTACAGTCTCCATATCTTTTCATTCGGGTGCCTATTTCTCTATAAATAGGACCCTCTTCTTTCCATTATTTTTTACAAAAAATTACAAGGCATTCATAATGCATTGGTTTGAGAGAGTACAATACAAGTTTGTGTTCGCTTGTCAAGTGGATTGGAGTGCTTCTTTTGCTTGTCAAGGGAAGCAATCGTTTGAGTATCCCGTGAGCACCAGTGTGGGGGACAAATTTTCTTCAAGGGCATAATATCAAATACTAGCCTCAATTGCCAATTTTCGATACCCTGAAATTTGCGCAGTACGTTTCGAATCCTTCTAACAATTTGTGTATATATTCGGTTTGTGTTTTATTTGTTTAAATCCAAAATTTTATGAAACCCAGTTCCGACATTCTTTTCCCGTCACAAGGTACTTGGATTACAGCCAAAATAAGATTTTTGGTAGGTGTTGTTAATATTCCCATTTGGAATCCATTCATGAATACACATTTGTATTGTTTTTGTTTTGGTTTTTACATATGTAGTCGAATTTGAAGTTCTATCTTGCCAATTTTGTTGTCCTATTGTAAGACACGTTTGTGAAATCAATGAATATGCAGTCGTGGAACAATAATTCTCTAAACTAAGATTTTGTTTTCACTAGGAGAGATGGACGTGCAACATCACTAGGCAAGCCGGCAAGGATTGAATTTGGACCTCCTCGACACGCCAACACTAAGGTACTCCAAAATCAATGCCTAAATCAATTTTAGCATACATGTGCTTAAAATTTGCCAACCCTAGCGAAGATTTTGACCAAGGTCAACTTTGGCATTAGAGCCATAGTGCAAAGTTTTTTTTTTTTTTTTGTGTGTGTATAAAGTAGACCCAAGAGAGATCTTGTTCTAAAAAATGTCTGTCATTCTTATGTTACGAAGTTGATGTCTTGGCTACATCTCTTAAATTATTTGCCTGGTTTTTTAGAACATGGCACAGCTCGCGGGCATCATCTCGCTTTTGTTGACACGTTCTAGACCCTCTTCTAAAATGGTAAACGTGATCTGAAGGCTATGCTCTTTCTGAAGGCTATGATCCGATGGCTATGAACTACATTTGTTGCTTCAATTTTGTACCAGAGTTTTGTCAAAGTGCCAATGCGTTCATTTTTTCTAAATGTTAAATAAGTTTGCCATCCAAATAAGAACCGGCATATACGTACATCGTGCTATCATGCTGTAAATGAAGTTCTAGAAGAGAATCCAAGAAGGTTGTCTGGAGAGGGGTCATGTGATCCTATTGGAGAGTATCAGTAGAAAATGATTTCTGGTTTACCAATACCTGGGAATATCGTAATTTTCTGTGAGGAGCTTGTCAAGCAAGAATAATGTATGCCAGTTGTGGAGAGGATGAAATAGTTGGACTGGGACATGGTTTAGTTTTTTATTAGGGCTTAAGGCGCTGTCGGGACTGCATAGAAAGCAAAATGTGTTCAATTTGTTAGAACATCGACATTTCACGTGAGAAATGGATTACTACTGGTAATTGTGGACACATAGAAGAGCTTGGTATTTTGAACATAGAGAAGAGTTTGCCATAGGATAGGATGCTTCATGGTATCACGTGCATCGCACGTGCACTTTTACTAGTATAATTAAGAGAATAAGGGCACAATGGTCCAAATTACATTTACAGGATGAAATCATAAAAATTTAAATCTCATATGGTGACATCCTAAGGATAATATTATAATATGATGTCTAATTAAAATTTCCTTTTGTTTTCTTCCTCCTTTCAGATTACTTTCAGATTAAAAATCAAACAAGAGATTTTTCAGATTGCAAATAACAAGAGATTGGTCTTTTGTTTTTGCATTTCTGACCTTTTCTTTTCCCTTCCCTAGTTCCAAACAGAACATTGAACACAGATAGTCAAAGGCCAATAGACATATGAGCATCTGAAGCAGAGAACAACTGCTGTTTTTCGCTTTCTGTGAAAATCCCTAGGAGAATTAGAGCCCTTTCTAGGGCTTTCTTGAGAGCTCGCTCTTCGTAGAACTCCTTAGAACAATTGTTTGAAAATCTTCACTGAAATTAGGGTTTTATTCTGTTGGTATTTTGAGGCTTTAGACCAAACCCATAAAAATCCATGATGTCAGGTCTCCATAGAACTTCGAGAGCTCCTTTGAAGAACGGCTCCCTCCCCAAGAACGAGCAATTGTTTGACCCTCTTTACCGAAATTAGGGTTTATTCTGTTGATATTTTGAGGCTTTAGACCAAAACCGTAGAAATCCCTGATGTCAGGTCTCCATAGATCTTCGAGTGCTCCTTTGAAGAACGGCCTCCCTCCCCAAGAACTCCTCGACGATCTCTGCAGGTCCGCTTTCTTTGAATTAATCTCTTACATTCAGATACACAAAAGTAAATGTTTGTTTTTATATGAATTGCAAAAATATGTGCAAGTTAAGTGATTGGCATAGGTGAATTGATGTGAAAACAGATTTTTAGGGTTTCTTTCCCTTATTGGTTGTTGAACTACGCTGTTGACTAAGAGGGACATAACTTTTGTGTTTATGTGTACATCTTCAAACATATATGGACTGGCACTGAGAAGATCCTATTTGTCGGTTGGGTTGGAGTTCTGGAAGTGACAGATATGCTGGTGGAATTTGTTTCCCGAATCACATTGCAATAACTTTCACAAACACCATGCGGACTGGTTTTGTTTATACCGTGGGGTGGATATTTGAGGAAAGAAACTCATTGAGAGTGCTCGAGTATGCATGCCTTTTATTTTTTAAGCAGTAATCATATAATTTGTTACTTCATTGCAAGGGTTGAATAAGAAATTATAAGAGCTTGGAAACATGATTTGAAGTTATTGTGAGTTGCGGTATATTGACCTAATCAGTAATACTAAACTGGCGCTGTGTTCTTTGTTTGTTTTTAGGTTTGTTGTTAGGATAAAATGTCAGGTCCTCAATTTGAAACACTTTTAATTGCTTTTTGAGGGTTATATCAACTTTGACCATTGTTTTTTTGGGTGGTTGAACATACCCTACATGTGGTTGTGCATGACCATTGATTGTTCAATGTTGTTCATTTCACGCATCTTTTACTTATAGGTCATTGTTTAGAACTGTAGTTCTTGTCTTTCTCACTCCAACTCAGTTTCATCTACTGAAGTTTATGCTTTGAATTCTACTACCTTTGTTGCTTAGCACATGTGGCAAACTGTGTGATCGTTCCTGACTTTTTTGTTATTGTGGTTATTCTCTTGTAGTCGATTTGTTTTGAATGTCCCAAAAGAAGATCAACAGTCGTTTGAGAGAATTTTATTTCTCGTGGAGTATGCACATTGGTTCTATGAAGACAACTCAGTGGAAAACAATCCGTCGCTGAAATCATTCACTCTGAAGGAGTTTACATCTTTAAGTATCCTCATCTGTGTCTATTTTGAGTTGTATTTTCAGTAAGGTTATTACAGCATAATCTGATAGTCCTTGTAGCTTATACTTCTGGTTTGTATGTATCTACACTTCAAGTGCAAGTGAGAAGGCTGGCTAACATTTCTTATATTATCGGAGTAGTTTCATGCACACCTGTTTTCGTGCTAGAGCTTATTTTGTTTCTTTAATTATATGAATTTTTATGTTCAAATTCCTATTTTCCTTAATTAATTGCAGTGTTTAACAGCTGTGATGTTTTGAGACCTTATGTTGCCCACATAGATGACATATTCAAGGACTTCACTTCATACAAGGTTCGAGTTCCTGTCACAGGGGCCATCATTTTGGACGAATCTTATGAACGGGTAAGTTGTTATTGAATGAAAGCTAGTATATACTCTATAATACATAGAAGAGGCTGTTTGTTTTTGTTGCTTCAAGGTACTGACCAGTGACCATGATGATGTCAACCATAGAGATGCATGTTACCGGTTATAGGATAGCTGGATGTCAGAAACCTCTCGAGAATGTTCAGACATTCTATTCCAGGGAATGGACCCATAAAGCCCAAAATTTTGGTCCATCCTACCTTTTTTAGACTTCCCGTATTAGTTGTCCATTTTGACTGGTCAAGGAGAAAAAATTGATACTTCCATTTTTTGTCCTTCCTCCCCATAGTCAAAATTCAAAAGTGGAGGGAAAGAATACATTGGATTCCGAATTAACCACCTCATAGCTAAAGGGTAATGTAAAATCTATATGTTTTGAACTGTAATGATGGTGGCCCCGCAAAATGTTGGATTCCCGAAAACGTACCAATATTTTGGGACGGAGGGAGTACTTTTCAAGATATCAAAACTCGAATGTTGCCAGGACAGTGGGGATTCCAACTACAGGACTGTGACAAGAAAAGGAAATTAGGACCTAATTGCTTTCAAGTATCGATTTGGACTTGTAGTAGGTGAAGATTAACTATGGTTGATTACCAGACCATTTATAACTGGAAATAATGCAGTGGAAACCATTTATGAAGAGTACATCTAGGTCATTAGTCCTGAATTCCTGGCGCCTACTAAGCTTGTGTTATGCTGGCAAAGAAGATATTTTCCAAATTTGCAGTTTCAAGCCGTAGTTCTTTTGTGGGAAAAAAAAAAGCGAAATTTTTTATGTTAACTTGATTTGCTGATGCACCTTGTTAGATTTTTTTGAGTCTTTGTTTAGTGGAGTCATCCGTAGCTTGGAGTATGAAAACAAGCATCAGTTTCAATCCTAATTACGTGACAAAGTATTATCCTGACAAAAATGCATAACCGTATCTTACTATTCTGCAACAGCACTAGCTTGTAATACATGCTAAATCTGTGAAATTTGCAGTGCTTACTAGTGAAGGGATGGAAAGGGACGAGTTGGAGTTTCCCCCGTGGGAAGAAGAACAAAGACGAGGAAGACAACACATGTGCCATCCGAGAAGTAATTTTTCGTGTTCTGTTTGGTATTCCTAAATGTACTCATATGTGCAGGAAGTACCAATTCCTATCGAACACTAGTTTTTAACTTTATGAGACTTGAGCAAATGGAAACGGGTTTAAACAGGAGAAAAAATGATGTACGAAATAGAATTTTGATAGTTTATTGAATAAAGAAACAAGTACGAAACAGAATTTTGATAGTTTATTGAATAAAGAAACAAGTGTCCGAGAAGGCATTACTCTGTTGTTTCATCTGGCTAGATGGTTGATCATGCCATACTCCAGTTTGGAATCCTTTTAAGTCTTCTAGAATCTAGATAAGACGATCAATAGCTCATTTTTTTGAAATTTTGAGTAATTGGCAATTAAGTTGTCTTTGTGAGCCATAGTCCTTTATTAACTGATTTTCTAGAAACACATTCCACCGTTAAAAGGTCCAAGGAAGAGGTTTATGGTATGTGGTTTTGCCGAGAAGTTTAATCGTCCATCATCTCTGCCATGCACACAATCAAGGCTTTCCTTCTACATCTCGGTCATGCAAACCATATACTGATAGCTACTTCCGATTAGGAACTTCCCTACTCTGTAGAATATATCCATTCTTTGCTCTAGGCTTCTTTTTTGGGTGAGTGCAGTCTGTTCCAGGATTTGGACGCCCAAAAGTCCGATCTCAAGAAACATACTGACACTGGCAATTCCCCTCAGTGCAAACAACTCTTGACGGGTTCAGTTAGTTATGTTGTTTTATCTAAGGGGTACTATTTGAGTGGGCTATCTAGTCACCTTATTTGTTTTTTACATCGTGTTGCGTATTCTCTCTCGTTTGCAGTTTGGCTCTTCGTTACTCTCTGCTCCTTAGTTGCGTTGTCATTACCTTCTTACCGAGAATGAAACTCTGATACCACTCTTATTTTTTTTCTCTGTTGTTCATAAGAATGCAGAACCTGGACCCCTTTTTTGTCATTTTGTAGGTTGTGCTCTCTTTTGGTAAAACATTGGTCAGACTAATCCCTTCTGACCCTGTGAAAAAATTGTTTTATAGTTGTATTAACTTGGCTACCTTTTGAGGTTGGGAAAAGTATGGACCTAGCACGAAGCGGGGGTGTTAACATAGGGAGCATTTACAGGAGGGGGTCTAGAAATTATATAAATGTCCGGCAATAAGCATTATGTTTGTTTAGTACTAATAACTTGTTAATATTAACAAAATTACATAAATCGAAATGATTGTTATGAACTTTAAGTTATTTTTCTATGATCTGATGGCTACAAAGGAATTCTTCTTGCTTTGTAATTTTATTATATTGGTAGTTTCTTTTATTTGAAAGGTTCCGTCCCAGTTGGGAATGAGGTTCTTTCATGATGGGAGCAAGGGTCAAACTGAATTCTTCTTTAAATAACAGGAACATTGGTTACAATAGTTAGGTGTCCTTCCTCGTTACCATCTTCTAATTAGCTAGGCAATGTCTTGTAGGCTGGTTGGAGACTGAATCGGGATCTGGGATTGATTTTGGCTCTTCTAATATCAATTCGTATTTGCTTGTCCTTAATCCTAGGGTCCATTTAACAGATACTGAGACTTCATAAGTTTTAGAAAAGCAGTTAAAATGGTAATATCGCTGCCACTGAAAAGATTATCACTGCCCTCGGTCTATCATTGGTACCAGTTTGACCACCACCACCTTGTCCACCATGGGCACCCTCATGCACCCCAGCAATGTTATTGCCATTGCCACCTCAACCACTATTCTGGCAGCACTTTCACTCCAATATTGTATTTCTGACAGCGTCTGTGTCACTACTACTGTGAGAACCCAGTCCCACATTGGTGGGAAATGAATGGAGGTATTATATAACGAATCATGAGTGGCTACTGTATAACTCGAGGCTTTTGAGCCACGTGTTAAGGCCAAGGTTAGCAAGTCAACTGGTGCGGGTCGTTACAGGTGGTATCAAAGCTCACACCAACCGGAAATGTGAAGCGGGTCCCGCAAGGAGATGAGCTTGGGTGGGCCCGACAAGGGAGGAACTTGAGGTGCTTGTCGTGCTTGGGCGGATATTTGTCCCACATCTCTTGGTGGGTGAAAGTTCTTGGACCATGGGGTGCAACAAAGAAGTTGCGATCTTAAGTGGGGGAGATTGTGAGAACCGAGTCCCACAACGGTGGGAAATGGAAATGGAGGTATTATATAACGAATAGTGAGTATACTCGGGATTAACTTTTGAGCTACGTGTTTAGGCTAAGGGTTAGCAGGTCAGCTGGTGGAGGGTTGTTACAACTACAATCTTAGTACTACTTCCATGTTCCAACACATACTTCTTGTAATCCTTTGCAACTTGATGGCTTATCCCTTTCTGAGTGTGGTTTTCCATCCCTTTCTGAGTGGTTTTCGAAGCATGAGTGTTCGGTTCCCTTTACAGCTAGGTTATCTGCATATGATGGTTCAACATTGTCATGGTTTTTTTTGAACGGCTCAACATTGTCGATAACCAAGTTGTAATGTTGTTGGGGATTCAGCATTGCGGTAACAGCATTTTGAGGCCCCCCTGAGCAGGAAAATGTTTGGTTGGCTATGGGCTTTGCTTGAGTTTGGTCCTAGACCTTATTCGATGTTTCGTGGAGGATTTTGGCCTTTGTTTGCGATCTAAAAGGATCTCGGATGGCATGCCCTTCTTGGATTCCCTAGTTTTGAATCCTCTAAGGAAGGCATACATCTTCGTAGATTTTGTTTTCCACTGTTCTTTTGGTGAATATTACTTCTGAATGTTCTCAGCTGAATTGGTTCTCCTATTAAGATGAAGTATATATGGTTATTTTGGTGTCCAATGCCCATTGTTCATCAGATCAGATGAAACATATCTAAGATATGGGGTATTGGTACTGATCAAACCTACATAAGAGATGACAACTGTCCTTAAGGATTGAGGACTATAGACCAACTGTAATTTCCTGATAGAGATTGCAGTTGACTGCCATGGTGCCACCCATCTAAAAAATCTGCATATCATCTCCCCTCTGCAGCTCCGTAAAAGTTGCAGCTCTGCTTTTAGATTCTGATGCTGCATTCTTCCTCTCCATTTAATGGCAGGTCCTTGAGGAAACAGGTTTTGATGTTTCAAAACTCTTAAACAAAGACGAATACATCGAGATGATATTTGGGCAGCAGAGGGTGCGGCTTTACATTGTTGCTGGTGTGAAAGATGATACCGCCTTTGCTCCACTCACCAAAAAAGAGATCAGCGTATGTTGTCTCTCCATCTAAATGTGTCGTTATTCTGATTCGTTCTTTGGGTCTCCACTTCTATATTTATTCCTTCACATGATAGAAATTTCTCCTGAATTGCATCTTCATTATACCCTTGTCATAAAATTAATGCCACAATCTCAATGTTAGCTCACCCAACTAGGGTCACTTGTAGAGTTTTTGACAGTTTCAACTTCCTGGTATGTACTCTGCTTTGTACAAGCGGATAACTTTTTGCTTATCAAAACAGAGAGAATATAATTTTGCATTAAGTTTACCCCAAGTATTTTAACACCTGGGAGAAACACTCAAATTTCAAATGATTTGAATTATTGCAACCCAGAATGCAAGACCTGCTTGCGTGACCGCATAATTTGTAGATACGCATTTTTATTGTCGACAGGACCATTGAGCATTGTGTTGTCTGCTTCAGGAAATTGCATGGCATCGGCTTGACGAACTTCTACCAGCAAATGATGATGTTATATCTCGGGGGATCACTGGCTTGAAGCTTTACATGGTTGCTCCTTTCTTGGCGTAAGAACCTTGTCGAGTGTCTCCGTAAAGCATCTTGCAAGTTTTTATTCCTTAGCACATTGGTATATGATCTGCTTTGTTCCTGCAGTTCTTTGAGAGCATGGATTTCGGCACACCAGCCCCCAGTAGCGTCAAAACCTAATATGCCATTGAAAGGTTTGTAACTTGGTGGTCTCTTTTTCCCTTCATTGAATTGCAAAATTTACCCATCTCCTTATTTGTATTGTTGCCTCAGTTGCTAGATTATTTGGGACCTAACGGATGGAATTTGATTTGTTTGAGAAAATGGGACCTTGTCTTTGGTCTTATTTTTATTATTCTGACATGAATTGTAAAACCTCTAGTAACAAGCTCAGTTCATCTTGTTGATATTGGTTGAGTACAATCCAGGCTGTCCAACTTGGCAATTGGGTGAGTTTTTAATTCTTGATTTTGAAAAAGAATTGCATTCTGTTAGGATCCTAAGGCTGGGCTGAGATTGGTTGATGCCTTGCTGGGATTATGCAAAAACTTGTATGCATCCAAGTGTTAGATTTCTCTAATTCTTGTTTTCCAATTACCCTAAAACTCTCATGTATGCATCCAAGTTTTTCAATTTATCTAATTCTCGCGTCCAAGTACCTTTACTAGCACAAATACTAGTAAGAAGGTGGTTTGTCTCACTGTGTCTCTGTCCCCACACTTCAGACACTGCGGGACACTAGTTCAAGTGTGCTATCACGACCATTTTTACTGTGTAGCTTTGAAAACTGAACTTTTGCGATTTTGATGAAGGAAAATAGACGCGTATTAATGTATTATGCGTGGAAGAATAAGTAGCTTTTATTTTCATGTACAAATATAAATATGTATGTATATGTTGTCCTGTCCTTGTCTCCTGTGAGATGATTATGCGCACATGACCCACGTCTCCAAAGTATTTCTGGCTCTATTAAAATTGAAAGACAAGTAGTTGGACTCATTGGACGATGGTAAAACAAGTTTGGTAGAGAATAATTTGGTAAGGAATTGGAGAAAGCTAGAATGTTGAAGGTTTCTCTGGAAGAAGTATGTTTTGAATGGTTGCTTGGGCAAAACTTCCATCATGGTTAGATAATAGGAAAAAGCAGCCAACCTCTCATTGATTTTGCTAAGTACAACAATAACACAACAATAACATAACCCATTTAGTCCCCAATAATTGGGGGTATGGGCAGGGGATGGATAGGACATAGACCTAACCTTTGGCAATAAATGCACAAAGTGACTGCTCCCAGAATACCACTGAAACAGATGGATTGGAGACAGACCTAACCTTTGGCAATAAATGCACAAAGTGACTGCTCACAAAATACCACTGAAACAGTGGTCCCTCTATACCGTCACGTTTGCTGCGGAATCATGCCCTCAAATCAAAGCCAAAAGGCATCAGAGAGGGTAGACCCAAGAATCATTTTGATTTATGTGCACATTACCATGCTTCTTTCATTCAGCATCTAGAGCATTGACGTTGCACCAACATTGATTTTGCTAAGTAACTGTTTTATTTTGTGAAGGAATTAGTGTATGGAAGGCGAAGAACAGTTCCATAGGGAGCAGCTCTGTGATAACGGAAAGTCAACCAGCTAAACCTGTAGTAGATGCCAACCCCATGGACACAGGTCCTGCCCAAAGCTTCAGAAATTTCCGTTTCGATACCAATTTGATATTCCAAGCGATGGAAAATGCCTTGTCTTCATGATGCTGAATTACTGTTTGTTCCAAGCGAGTTTTATGCAACCACATGTTTGTCTAGTTTTTAGCTGTTGCATAGGTGTTTTTTTCATCGACATTTATGTCCTCTTCATGTTTGCTTGTATGTGGGCTGGCTTTGTTTTATGACCGATTACAAGGTTTGAGATATGTATATTTCTGTGCAGAAACTCTTCTAGTGAATACTTAAATCAGGTTTCTTTTTCAGTTTCTGTTTATTTGCCATAATGTGAAGTGCCTATTATGTCGGTTGACTGCTTGCATAATTGGTAAATTAACTCGAAAGTGAATCAAATTGAGAGAAATGGGAGTCTGGACCATAATGGGATAAACGATTAATCCTCTTAGCAGTTTCAGAGTTGGATAAACAACATCCTCCATCAGTTTGACTAGAGCGAATGATCCCTTTGTTTCCTGCTGCTTCTTGCTCTTGCAAATGGGTGGTGTTTGGAAATGCGTTTACGAGTGAATTCTTGTCTGTGGCGGTGCAGAACACTTGCATGCATAAAGTTTTTTTTTTTTGGTAAGTTCATTTGCACAAACATCATAAAGAAAGCTTATGTTTTTTCCATTTGTGAACTGCACAAATGGTTTCCGTATCCATATTTTGTAAAAAAAACAAAAGGAAAAAACATAAGCTTCCGGACCACAACATAAATACCAGCACACACCACCTTTCTCACAATACCGGTGGCCCAACAAAAATTCCTGAGCCGCTAAACCAGCTCAAAGAAAATGTCTTCTAATTGTGGTCTTATAAGCAGGGCATGGATACAGAATTTCAGATTGGGAAGCTGCCGATTCCATGGCAAACCTAAACGATGTTTAAATCACCAAGTCAAAAATCCTCTCTCACCGTACTCAGAATGAGGAATCACCACTGAACCTGGAGGCTCTGCACTCGTGCAAATGCCACATCTTATATTTTTCTCAAACAATGCAAAATGAGCAGGTGATAGAGTGGAGAGCCTTTTTGTAGAGTTTATGATGACAATATAGAAGTCATATAGAATACCATTCCTTGAAGATGCTCTTATGTTTTAAGTTATTAGCACCTCCAGCTTAGAGAGGTAGAAAAAGCAGCTATAGTTTTCTATTCCTCATTCATCTTCATCCTAGTAGGGTTCAAATCCGATTGGACCATAACCACCAGTCATCCATTATGCATCTGGCAATTTAGATATTCATTTCCAGAGGTGGACAGTGCCAAGAGCTCGAAGACCCTAATAGAAGAAAATTGGAATAAACTAAACCTACATAGAACCCAGAACAGGTATAGAAAACAAAACCAGTACAAAACCGTAATATAGGTTCTAGCAATTCAAAACCTCCCTGCCTGCAATCAAATCTTCAGCTCTTGCAACTCCTGTGTCACCACAACAGATTCTTTCTGGTTGATCAGGACCCCACTCTCTATATGCACCGAATTTCCAGTTTGCCGGGTGGGAGGGGTTGTTGAAACAGGTGGCTCCTCTATACGAACTGGCGGAGCAGCAAAAACCGGCAATGTCGGCCTTATACAGACAGGTGGAGCAATACCAGCTGGAGGAGGCCGCCTCAGCTGTGGAGATTGGCTAGGTGGAGGAAGCGGTGGTGCAGAGAAAACAGGTATTGCATTTCTTATCGTCACCGGTGGTGCAATTCCATGGTATGCCCTGAAATTACGGACAGGAATGTAGGGCGCTGCCCCAGCTGCAGGGAACTTCAGAGGCTGGATTCTGGGGCTTTCTGGTAACAGTAGTGGGCCATCATTTGATGCAGAAACTACAGGTTGGCTTTCAGATGGTGCCCTTGGAAATATAGTTTCATTCATTGTAGGGTTTAATGGTCTATTGTTAACAGGTGTAATAATAGGTTTGTTTCGAGCAGCCTTGGAGTATATGAGGGGAAGAATTTTTGATGCCCTAATAGGTGGCGGCTTTGTTGTGGTCAAGGGACTAGGGTTCTGTGTTGGGAATTGAATGGGAAAGGATACATTAAGCATTTTTGCCTTTCTAAGAAAATTCAGCAAAGCACGCGATACTGCAACATGCTCCTGAGCATCATTATTCGCCTTCTTGGATGATGAACACTCAGATTGTTGTGCAACTGGACAGACAGAATAAGAAGCATGTTAATTGCATATAGTTGATACTCAAAATTCATTTCAAAGCTTCAGCTTCATTCGACGAGCCAATACCCACAGATTGATACCTTTAAATGTTCTTAAGGAGTTCATAATCACTTACTCAGAAGTTGCCAGACAGATTATAAGTACACTAAGAAACAAGGCAATTGGGAACCAGCTTTACCTGTAAATTAGTGTTACATGGAATCATTTGATGAGTGTTGTGGTGGGTAACGTGTCTAAAGTGTTAGGATCCATATAATTCTCATCTGAAGGACACAGGCACATTGAAAATATTCATGTGTAATACATTTGTTCCGACTCTCTTGGGTAAATATTGTAACAGCGTGTCAACGTGTCATCGAGCACTTCAAGCATATTATGGTAGCTTTACCTTAAACTTGACTCACTAATTATGCTTCCCAGTTAATATCCAACTATATCTATCCCGTACCCAGATGTTTAGTGTCTGACACAGGTAGTTTATGCTTTCAGGTCGATCTCATGCCTGTAAAGCTCTTGGAAGTGGAAGGCCCTTCCCGTGTTTGCAACCCATCACTATTACCAGAAAGGGTTGTTTGGGCGTATAATTGAGCCTAGTTAAAGACTAAGGTACGGTAAGGGCATGCATTGGCGAAATACCTGGACGAAAATGGTAAGATCAGTAGAGGCGCATTGGTTGAGAGATCTTTATGGATATGAAAAGGGTGTAAATACTTATGATGAAGATGGAAAGATCTGCTAATACAAGATTCGTGATGTGAAACATAAACTTGGCATGAGGTTAATTCGATTCTACTAGAAACTGAACTACCAATAATAGCATCTTTTTACTAGGGGAACAATAAGTCAATATCTCAAGGCATCAATGAGTTCCACACATAATCAGTTAGTCTGATAGACATGCAAATCACCTAGAAAGCAAATTCAGAGGAAGAGAAAGATGCGTCTTTAATGTGCAGTCTGTAAGTTGAATGAACTGTGGGACACTTTATCTGCAAGGAAGTGTGCTTTGCAATAACAAGAAAAGGACCAGACCCAAGTCAACATATAATGAAATAGGTGATGTGATTTGAGCTAAATAAGGACGCAGGCCACTAGCTTGAAAACTTAAATTCTAATTACTAATCAGAGGCCACCATCATGGAATCAACCATCCTTCCAACCTGGGAAATCACATCAATTTCATAACGATTTCCTGTCTCTCCGCACCTTCCTTTTTCTCTCATACAATGCTTATTTAGTTACGAATAAATCCAACGTCAATATGCAAAAACACATGCATAAGATAGTTCATCAACAATGGAAGCAAAAATAGCGAGATATGAATGTGTGTGGATTAGCATCCATTGACCATATAATTCCCAACGAATTCATTGTGTTTTTTTCCCCTTTTGACAAGTAAAAATAGTAGACTTTGTTATTTTTCCTTGATATATGCAACCAGAAAGGCCATTGACGGAATGGGTGATGGATACTCTCAAACATTAACAATCATCCCAACGGGTCCAATAAGCATGCATGCAAAACTTAAGTCATAAACATTAAAACTCCTCCCAGTAGGTCCATTTTGCATGCCTGCAGGACTTCACCTCCAATAACACTATAATTCATGCATTTTTTTAGAATATCCACCAATCATCATCAGTGCGTACGGGAATTATAGAAACAATATTCCAGAAATAGTACGGAAATTATAGAAACAATATTCCAGAAAATATTTCCGTTAGCCTATTTAAGGCCAGGATTTGACATTATTTTCCACCTATATCTAGCTATTGGGAAGACGATTTGAATCATTCTAAACAAGAGCCTCTTGTGGCTACATCTCAGTGCAAGTAAGGATAACTTACGTAGTTTCAGAGATGACCAAGCTGTCATGGCCGCATTTTTTTCAGCTTGTTTCTTGTTCTTGGCTGGTTCGCCAGTAAACCTAATGCCAGCCAACTCCACAGTGCAATTGAAAGGTAAGTGCCCAATGCCTGACCGAAAAGTTGTGTATATCGGCAAAGATGCCGCTACTCTCTGAGAAACCTCCTGCAAAAGATTTTTGTAGACCCCTGTCTCATCCTGTGAATAATATGATATAGTCAGGATAGAGAAAGTCACTACCAGAACGGTTGGAACAATATTAAAGATGAAAAAGTGCAATAAGGACCGTTTAAAAATACAAGCCTCTGCATTAGGTGTTTAAACATAATATACAGCAACAATCTGCTGAAACATACTATGAAACTATGCTAAAAAAGACAACCATACACGGACACCTTATAAAATATAAATAGAAACACAGGACTTATCCATGTATATCCACTTTTTGGAAAGCACTATTGCCAGTTTACATTCTACAACTCGATCAAAATATACTGCAGTTTGACTTCAAGCTTCCCTCTAGGGTCAAAGTTAACTTTGATGCTATCTTTATCTTAGCAATCAAGCCTGCCACAAGATTCTAGATAGGGTTTCGGAATTGTGAATCCATTTAATCCAGGTGGGAACAGAAAATAAAAAGAAGAAAAATAATAAATCAAAAGAGGCCAGGCCAAACCATGGTTGTTAGACCAATTTGCTTCTGCTTCGGCCAACATCTCTTGTTGTTTGCATAAACAGAAACCAACCAATTCTGTTTTGTGGGAATTTAATACAATTCTCAAATTATCACAAGTAAGGTACCCGTATTCAGCCAGAGAAGCAATTCACCCAATCTCTCTTCAGACTATCAAAAAGCAGCTCCAGCAACTAGTTTAATGGATCAGTAGGGTAGGAGCAAATCCACTCGGTTACACCATATACAGCGCACTACTTAAATAGCACACTAAGCACATTGGCATTGCCAATACCCCCCTTTTCAAAAAGTATAGGAACACAACTCCAAACCCAACTGTGTCCGGAGTCAGGACATATGTGAGCCCACATGCAGCGAACAACTCTGGACACATTTGTGTCCCTAGCATTGCTCCTTCAATTTATTTTTCAACAATAAGTGCACAATTCAATCTTACAGAAAATCATAGCATTGCTAAACCCCCCCTTTAAAATTACGAATTCATTCTTCTCCTAATCAAAACCGAAGTGAACAAAATGAGCATGAACTTAATGAAACAGAACCTCTTAGCAATACTGCAATTTCCCCCTTTTCTAATTTCATCAGTGCTTCATTACCAGGCAGTAAACAAAATGACCAATCATAAATTAAAACGGAAATTCAGACGGAACCCTAACGTTTTTACCACAACGACTCACCAGAATCCTAGCGGCAAGCGAATGCGAGGGCCCACTAATGGCGAGCGCATTGAGCGCCACCTCGGCTGCTGAGTGCTCGGCTTGCCTGAGCGTGGTGCAAAAGCTAGGGCTCTCGAAAGAATCGCCGTTGAAATTCACCACCGACTTGAACCTCGGAGCGTGATCCGGACCTTCCCTTATGCAGGTGTAGGACGGCAAATTGAAACAGCTCCTCTGCGCCAACTCCTGCAGCTGATTCTTATACATCTCTCTCTGTCACTCTTTACAACTCACACACCTCAAGGAATCAGCTCAGATCGGACCGTCGAGCTCTCTAATTGTAATGCGGACCATCCAACTGGATCGGAGAGCTCTAGGGTTTCGATTCATACATACATATATAATTCAATGATTAAGCGGTAGAGTGGAGAGTTGTAGAGAGGGGAAATGGAGGAGGGAGCAGGGAAAGAGCTTGGAGCTCAGCAAATGAATACTGGAGTACTACTAAGAGAGAGAGAGAGAGAGAGAGAGATTTGCAGCTTAGAAAACAACGAAATGAGAGAGAGAGAGAGAGAGAGAGGAAAGTACAGAGTGTTTTGTTTCTACTCGATTTCTGGTGGTAAGTTAGGAAGTGGTCGCCCTCATGATAGGGTTTTGTATTGACTAGTGATGACCGTTGGATTGTTACACTGTCGAGGTTTGAATGTGATTTGGGGTTTTGATGTAGGGGTGTCCACGGTGGGAGCGAGTACATGGGGATGTAGCTTTGATTATTTGTATTTATTAATCTGAATTTTGTATAACGAGTTTTGAAATCCTCCACTTATACTTCTAACGAGTTTTGAAATCCTCCACTTATACTTCGGGATGACAATTTCACCCAAAATCGATGAATACCCGAATCAAACCGAACCTATCGGGGAGGTTTTTTTTTATTTTTTCCTACCCATGGGGCGGGTTTGGTTTTCGAAACATGATATCCAACGGGTTTGAATTTGGGTTTGGTCTTAGCAAGTATTCGGCCAAAGCCAAACCCAAACCAAATCCAAACTGATCCATATAATATTACTTATAGGATATGTTAGCTATCATCATGTCTTCTATTGCTTCTGAGTCAGTATTTAGCACTAGTAATAGATTAGTGACTCCGAATCGTAGTCAACTTCATCCCAAAACAATGGAGGCATTGATGTTACTTTTTTGTTTTAATATATAATATTTTTCCTTCATATGTTCATTAATAGAATGAATATTAATGTTGGTTTGGTGTGGTTCGGATAAAATCCAAATCCATATGGTTTGGTTATGGTGCACTAAAAATTATACCCGTCGAATATCGGTTTGGATTTGGGTATAGATAAATACTTTGGGTTTGGGTATGATAATCACAAAATCCGGACCAAACCGATCCATTGCCATCCCTACTTATACTCCATGAGATAAGTGACCACTAAATACGGTGTTAGGCCTTTTTTTTTTTTTTTATTATTCATTATTCCTAATCTATTACATGGGAGGGGAATAAAACTCGATCCTATGAGGGCTACCTCACAAAAAAAAGTGCGGGAAGACAGTTGTGAGCCGTTGGATCGCTTGAAGGGCATAGGATCCAACGACTCACAACTATTTTTCTGCACTTTTTTTGTGAGAGAACCCTCACAGGAAACTTTATATATATATATATACAATAGGTTTCTAGTAAGGGTGCCCTCACAAATAAAATGAGGGAAAAACATTATGGGCCGTTGGATCTCAAACAGGGCATCAACGGCTGTGATGAAAAAACCCCACACGCGGGTCATGGCTAACGGGTTAAACCATTTCGCGGGTCAGGGGTACCGGGTAAAGAGATTTCCGGATCCCTTCCCCCTCATTTCACCTGTTCGACAGTCGAGAGAAGAGAGAGAGAGAGAGAGAGAGAGAGAGAGAGAGAGAGAGAGAGAGAGAGAGAGAGAAGGCGATTTTGAAACCCACACACACCGATCGACGACGAACGCTCGATTTTGTGAAACAATCGAAGACAACGAAGGTATAATCTCTCTAGTTTCTCTTCTCTCTATCTCTGGTGCGTAATTTTTCGATTATTGTTTCTCAAATCGATTTCTGGGTTTTGTAGGGTTTTCAAATTGATTTCTGGGTTTTGTAGGGTTCTCAAATCGATTTCTGCTATCTCTCAGGTATATCTCTGTCTCTGTCTCTCTCTATCTCTCTCTCTCGCTTAAAGGTTCACACGAACAGATTTCGGTAATGAACTGTATGTATTCGTAGAACTCAGTATTAAACCATTGATTGACTTAGGACCCGACCCTTGATTTCAAAATTTGAAATTTTACATTTTTAGGGTTTCGTGATTTTGAATTGTGAAATTTGAATTTTTAAACCCTAAATTTTGATTTCAAAATTTGAAATTGTAAACCCTAATTCGTGAATAATCACCGTTCACTCAGTCATTCATGATTAATCAGGTTTCTCCTAGCATGTTTTTGTAAAGATCCCTGGTCTTGTTAAAGGGGCATTTTTCCAGGGACGCAATGATAACTTTTCTGCTGAAATATAGACCGTGTTTCCTGCTTTGTGTGTAATATTCTCATGTAGTAGTCTAAATTTGTGTGAAGGTGCATGTGAAGCATTTCATTGTTCTGTTACATTTCATTGTTATTATTGTCATCAGCGTTGGGAAGTCACTTGTGAAACCGAGATAGAGAAACTGAGAGCTGAATTGATTAACGTAGTGTTGGATGTGGAAATGTGGCCAATTATTTTGTGGTCTACATCTCTAGGTGCCTGTAACTGCTGAAATTCCTTGCATAGAAAAATAGCATGTGCAAAACCAACAGTAGAGTTGGCTATGGACTGAAACAATAGTAACAATAGAAAACTTAACCTTAGTCCAATCGTTGCGAAGTCACCTGTGAATTAGGCGACATTGGTCTTCCTATGTCTCTAATTGATACTATATTCTTTACGCCACTTACTATGTAAACACTTACAGGTACAAGCTCAAGGTCTATCTTGCACCTTTTGTCAGTTAAATGGCTGCTACTTCTTCAAATTCCACATATGAATGACCGAGGATACCTTGTGCATCAGGATGTGGTCTGTGCATCCCCACCAAGGCGGGCCCTGGTGCCAAACACCCCGGCCGGTATTATTATAAATGCCCCAGTAACCCTGTAAGCCTCTAACATAGTCCCCCTTAATGGCTGCATATTCTATTTTTAATTATGTAACAAAATCCCATTTGTTGTTCGTGATTAGCCTTGCAAGCGGTGGATTGGTTGGTGCGACGAGCAGATTGACAATGTCGTGAATTCGGGAGATAATCAGTTACGCAAGTTGACTGGGCCAAACAATAGCGATTTACAAGTTGACCTCCACAGCTTAACAGAACGCGTGTTAGCCATAGGAAAATCATGTCGTGTGCTAATTGTTGTTGGGATTGTATTTTGTGTACTCCAACTGATCCTTGTAATTTGTGCACTAAATTTGTCACTGCAAAAAATGTTGCTGGCCAGACAGTAGGTACTAGTCATGACAAGTGATGCTTCTTTTGTATGAACATTTCACATGCCCAACTTGACTATTGCACTGGTGAAGTTGTATTTTGGTAATTCTGTTTTCATTATGGATTACATTTGACCTCGTAGTATCAGGAAGCTGTCTAACCAAATGTAAATTTTGTTCTCCTCTTGCTTTTGAAAAATTTGAATGCACAGAATCTGGAACAAAAGTGACCATGTGAATGCACAAAATTTGAAAAGTGACCAAACTTTTTTAGAAACCCATCAATTATTAGGAAATGACTGCTAAATTTTCCATTGATTGCATGAAACTCAAAGGGACAATTTAACAAGTCATATGCAAAAAAGAAATATGCACAAAGACAGGAAGAAAACAACCTTTTTCAACAAACTAAATTGAAACACAAATTCATAACTCAACAGATTTGCTCAATCTATAGCTACAGATCCCCATTCACCTGAACATACCAACCAAATGTAAATTTTGTTTTTGTGCTTGCCAGCTAATCCATTAATTTACCCAAAAACACTTCAGTGGTCCAAAACATAACTCTCAGTGTTCAAAGACCTAGAGTGTTAACATAGTGGATATTCACGCAAACAAACAGGTGCCACAAAATCATGTTCACTGAATATCATACCCATTCACCTGAACATACAGAAAGAACAACACGATCAAATTGAAGTTACAAAAGTACATGTGCCACAAAATCATGTTCACTGAATATCCAGCATGGATCCGAGCAAATTTAACCCGACACTAGTCAGAACGTCAATTCTGTCTATCAAGCTTCCAAAGCAGCAGCAACATCAACACTCAAACTCGCTCAACATCAGCAGCAGCACGTCGCCATCTTACAATCCTAAAACAAATATAGGTCATAATATGAACAAAGTAAACAAACAATAAAGTAAGTTTTTGACAACTTTAACCTATGTAAACACTTACAATCATCGTCGGAGTCAAATTCGGCGTCTCCATCGTCGTCCTCATCATCATCGCCATCAGTGAAGACAACATCTTGCGAAGACCTACAAATGTGAATACAACTATTAACATTGTAACTCATAAAATTGAAATTATAAATGGCGAAATTAATAATTAGATTAATGAACGTACACATTTCGAAGTTTAGGACAATTCCTTTTGTCATGGGACTGTCCCGTTAACCCACATCCAATACAACGCCTAGCTTTCTTGATCGCCTTCTCTTTCCCTCCCTTCAATCGTTTACCACAACCCTTTGACCTAACCTTAGGTGGTTCTTTAAAATGATGTTCTGTTGGAAGAGAAATACGTGTTTTACTACCACTCCCTTCATTTGTTGGGAGGCAGACACATTTGCATTAGATAGTTGTTGTGATAAGTTCCTCTTTGCCACTGAGATCTCACGATGAGATCGCAACAAATGCACCCTCGTTGGCGTTGTAAGAGGGTGGTTATGACCCTCGACAAATACCTTGACAACAAATCCCGTACCCTCCCGGTTTTTGGCAATACACAATTTTGCACCACAACCCTCTCTAGTTAAGCCCCGTCTACGTACTACAGTTTGTGGTATATTTTTTGTGGCCCTCACCCCTTCTTTGCAACAAACATACTCCTTTCTAACGACTTCACCTTCCCTATTCTTCTTGCTAGAATGGAGTCGCGTACCAAATCCACCCTCTCGACCATAAGTGTTGTAAAATTTATGAACGTCATCTAAAGTATCAAACACTTGTCCAATTGTTGGTATCAAGTCGTTATTGACTTGGGGCGTGTAAAGTATTTGAGAAGAATTGGCAGATGAGTGAGATGGTTGAGATGGTTGAGATGGTGACGATGATTGCGGTGGGACATATTGGGGAGGGTACACTCCCTGTGGTGGGTACCCTTGTGGTGGATACCCTTGTGACAGATACCCTAGTGACGGATACCCTTGTGGCGGAGGAGGAGGATTTCCTTGAGGATACCCTTGTGGAGGAGGAGGATACCCTTGGGGATACCCTTGTGGAGGAGGACCATACCCTTGCGGAGGAGGAGCATACCCTTGCGGAGGAGGAGGAGTATACCCTTGCAGAGGAGGAGGAGGAGGAGGATACCCTTGCGGAGGAGGAGGAGGATACCAATGCGGAGGATAAACTGCACAACAAACAAAACGATAATCGCAGTATCAGAAAACCCAATATTATCTGAATAGAATCCAACTCATCTTAATAAAAGAGCGAAAAAAATTGGAGGCATGATATGAGGTTACCTTGTGGAGTGGGAAAGCCAACAGGGGGGGCCCCGGGGGGGTTCTTGGTTGTCGCCCATGCTCAGTCCCTTTGAATGATGGAAACTGTTTAAAAAAAAAAAAAAAAACCATAATGGTTCCCAGTGAGCTGTTGTACCATCTTCAAAATTGAAAAGTAAGATGAAATTTGATTATCCGACATGCAACAAACAGGTTTAAAAGGTAGTCATAAGTGTATCCATGTAAATACAATATTCACAGCCACCAAATAGAGATTACCCATAAAAAAAAAATCAGAAATTCAATTCAAATAGATTTAGAGCAATGTTTATTGGATCAAGTTCAAAGAAATAATTGAAGGCAAAAATTGGTAAGGCCTCAAATTTGGCAACCTCAGATACAGATCTTATCTACCACCATGTACACAAGGGTCGGGTTCTAAAAATGTAAAATTTCAAATTTTGAAATCAAGGGTCGGGTCCTAAGTCAATCAATGGTTTAATACTGAGTTCTACAAATACATACAGTTCATTACCGAAATCTGTTCGTGTGAACCTTTAAGCGAGAGAGAGAGATAGAGAGAGAGATAGAGAGAGACAGAGACAGAGATATACCTGAGAGATAGCAGAAATCGATAGCAGAAATCGATAGCAGAACCCTACAAAACCCAGAAATCGATTTGAAAACCCTACAAAACCCATAAATCGATTTGAGAAACAATAATCGAAAAATTACGCACCAGAGATAGAGAGAAGAGAAACTAGAGAGATTATACCTTCGTTGTCTTCGATTGTTTCACAAAATCGAGCGTTTGTCGTCGATCGGTGTGTGTGGGTTTCAAAATCGCCTTCTCTCTCTCTCTCTCTCTCTCTCTCTCTCTCTCTCTCTCTCTCTTCTCTCGACTGTCGAACAGGTGAAATGAGGGGGAAGGGATCCGGAAATCTCTTTACCCGGTACCCTTGACCCGCGAAATGGTTTAACCCGTTAGCCATGACCTGCGTGTGGGGTTTTTTCATCACAGCCGTTGATGCCCTGTTTGAGATCCAACGGCCCATAATGTTTTTCCCTCATTTTATTTGTGAGGGCTATATATATATATATATATATATATATATATAGGAGTGTGTGTGCAATATTGAGTAAATAATTATAATTTAACATATTATTCTAAGTTATTTTTTATTTTCTACTTGAATAGCTGATTGTGATATAAATAAATCTTAAGAGTGTTAACTATAATTTTAATTTTCAATACTATATACTCATACATACGGATGACAGTAATTCTATGTAATGGCAATAGTAATCTAGTAATGTCTTGATGGCAGTATAGTAATGTTTTTCAATCTGCTTTTTATTGGTATGTAATGGCAGTAATGGTACTTGTGAAAATGTAATGCTACTTTGAATATGAAATGTAATGGTTGTTTTAATTTTTTTTTTCGAAATATAGTAATCCGTGGATAAAATCGTGAACCAAACTGTGAGTAACGGATTGGTTTGGAAATGAACCATAGGCTTTTGGTCCTGGCACAAATGCCTTTCCTTGGAACCGTGACTTGCGGTTCGGTCCTTAGATTCATACCAATCTGGACCGTTGACACCCCTAATACTAAGTGTGCAAATACTCACACATCCATGAATAAGGCTCACATACTTTGCACCCTTGCAAAGTGTGAGTGTGTAGACAATTATTTACATAGTTTTGCATCTTGTACGGGGATAACTCCACGTAACCCTGGATCACGTGCTTCCTTGAATCAACCCTAGATCTGCAAGACAGAAAAAGGGTTAGAGCACCTTTGCCTCTCGTTGGCAAAGGCCCTCCGATGCCTAAGTTAGTATCACGTACTTGAGAGCTCAAAACACAATGCGTATGAAAATAGGTTTCACAGCGTACCCTTTGTCATGGTTCTTGCCTTGTATTTATAGGTGTAGACGTTCATCATCCTTGGCATCTCGTGCCCTTGGTTTCCTATTCTTTTTAGGAATCCTTCTCCTAATAGGACTTTCCTATTAGGGGCAAGTCTCCATGCCCTGCTAGATTTCGTCTAGCAGGGGTCTTTGTTTCCATACAGGATTCTCCCTTATATGGAGTATACTCCTAATCACGTTAGGACTTCCCATATTAACCCCTTATTTCATGGGATTGCTCCTTATCTCATAAGGAGCCGCTGTAGAATATTCTGGAATGTCTCACCGCCCTTCTCGTGGCGGTGCCGTGCTTTCACGTAGCTCGGAATAACTCGTACATAGTTCAGCTTATTACGCCGAGCTGAAGTATGTATTCCAGAATGCTGTTCAAGCTATACACGTAGCCCTACCTAGCTCGGCCATACCAGGGGTATCTCTTTATGTCTTAGACCGAGCTAGTGCATCCTGATATATTAACTTATTTAATTATCCTGACCTTATTCATGGTCCGGGATCAGCTCGGCACAGGGCTCACGGACTCCCTATGTGGTGCCGAGCTATTCACCCTCTCGTGGTGATCGTCATAGGCACGTGCTATGCCTAATAGTAGGGTAATCAGATTTTACCCACTCCAATTGCTCCCCAGCTCTGCTACTGCTGTCATTCATCAGCGGTGCGCAGAGCTTCCATGATTCCAGATGCATCTTCTTGCACGCCTCCCCCTCACGTGGGGAACCAAGTTACTTTCGCATTAAATGCGAAACGACCCGTTAAGGGCTGGATAAGCCCAAAGGACGATTTTACTGACGTTTCACATACGTCACGTCCCATCTTTATGGGGTTCTGGGCGGGATAATGATTACTTTTCCCCCCTAAACCCTTGAAGTCTAAAAAATCCCTCTTCCTTCTTCACCGCTTCATTTCAACAGCAGCAAAGAAGAGAGAGAGAGAGAGAACGTCCCTTCCACCGCCATCAACGTATATTTTTTTGGACGTAAAAAATACATTTCCATGTAATTTTTTTTTTAATTTTTCGCACCAAATTAAAGTTTTCAATGAGCACTTTAATTTGGTGTAAAGAATACAAAAAAATTATAAAGAGAAACATATTTTTTGGGAGTTTGAAAATTCACAAATTCCCGTAGCGGACACTTAAAATGGGACAAAGGGAGTACTATTTAGTAGCTCATCAATTTCCTCCTTACCCTCACACTCCGTCTAAAAACTAACAGAATGGGTGACATTGACTACACGAAGCCAATTTGAAATTTCAAAATAACCCCTGCCCTTTCACCAAAATCACAAAAAGGCATCTAACCTTCATAAAATGTCACATAAACACCTGTAACATTTAATAAATCATCAATTTCCTTGTACCGTCACCCTCAATCTAAAAACTAACGAAATGGGTGACATAGACTACGTAGCCGATTGTTATTTTGAAAATTCTTTGAATTCCCACCTCTTTTTCAAAAACAAAAAATTCAACTCAAATTCAAGCACTTTCCATTACATTTCCTCACTGTCAGTCCACAATCCTCCTCCATGAATTTCTGTCTCTAACCCATCTTGCCCCAGCCCCCTGCAACCCCCACTGCTACATTTCCAATTCCCTCCCCCCGAAACCCAACTTCCTCACCCCCTGTGTGTGTGCGCGCGTGCGCGCACCCAATGGGTAATACTCCTCTACTCAAACACTCCTCACACACTCTTCATACAACCACTCCTTTACTTAACTACTCCTCAAGCAATTACTCCTCCTCCACTACCTCCGCTGCCTCCCCACCCGTATTCCAACACAGCCAAGGTGGAACCATCACTTGCACCCGTCACACACCACCGCCACGTGCCCTTGATGTCCTCTCTCTCAGCATACATGGCGCACGACGAGGAGTGAGATTCTCCTTTGAGGATACTCATCGAACTTTGTTTTAGTGGTTTGGTTTTGGATGAGTTGAATGGGTGGGTTTTTCCATTAGGGGGAGTGAGAGTGGGTTAGAGGCCTTTGTGGAAATTAGATTGTACATAAACACACACAAAAAGAGAGATCATCCATGTTTCATCCACCGATTCCCCAATATGGCCACGTGTAGTCCATGTCACCTATTCTGTTAGTTTTTAGATTGAGGGTGAAGGTAGGGAAAAAATTGATGAGTTATTATAAAGTACATGTGTTTATGTGACATTTCGTGAAGGTCAGGGGTTTTTTCAAAATTTCAATACGTCTACATGTAGTACATGTGATCCATTCCGTTTGGTTTTTAGACAGAGGGTGAAGTTAGGGAAAAAATAATGAGTTATTATAAAATACGGGGGCTTATATGATATTTCGTAAAGGTCATATGTCTCTGTGTGTTTTTGGTGAAAAATCAAGGGTTATTTTAAAGTTTTCCATAAATAATTGTGAACAAGAATTTTGCCTTTTCTAAGGTGTGTTTTGGCCTAAAAAGTTAACAGGCTTATTTTTTCGTCTTTATTTTTTTTCGTGTTTTTTAGTTTTGCATCAACTTTTTGTGTATTATTGGTTCGTCTCAGCGAGAGGAATCAAAAAAGTAAAAAATTATGATCGAAGTATAATTTTTTTGAATAAAGACAAAAATAAGTAAAAAAGACAGTTTTTTACACTTTTTTCGATCTTATTCAAAAAATTGAGAGTTCTACTCATAATCTTTTACATTTTTGGATTCCTCTGGCTGAGACGAACCAATAATACTCAAAAATAGATATAAAACTAACAAACGCAAAAAAAAAAAATCAAATAAAGACAAAAAAAAAAAATTAAGTCGGCCTTTTAAGTTGGCATCATATATATTGTTTGAAAGAGAGATTAGCTGTTGCTTGTGGGTATTTAATTGTCATTTAGTACATTTATGGCGTTTGTAAAATTTAGTTAAAAAGTTAGGCATTAAAAGATTCTGTTATTATCATCAACTTTTTGGTGGTTGGTGGAATCTTTTCCATAAAAGATGCAAGTAGAGTTAAATGTTTTTGTTAAGTTAGAACTTTGAATGTCATTCAAGATATTTCAGACTTTCACAAGCGTTACGACAACAATTTTCCAAAATAAAGAGTTGGCCCGAATGCCACGACAAATTCTGTTATGAGTCACGACATTGCATATTGTTTCACTGGCTGCTCTATAGAGCCAAGGATGGTCATGTGACCATCCAAGCAATTTATTTATTTTTTGTGTAGTTAATGTAAGATTTTAAGTAAGTTCATTGTTTGAACAATAGTTCAAATATGAATGAACACTCAGTTCAAGTATGGATGCACATTCTGTCCAAAATTTAAATTATCATCCATCTTAAAAATTAGCCCACAAATTAATTCACTTTTGATCAACCCAAATTACAAGCAAGTAAAGTGGTAAGTACCTTGTACTCTTGTACAATTGATAATTGATAGGTTTTCAAATTACAGCTCAGCTCCACATGTAAGAAAATGTGATCAATTGAACAACCCTAATTTTTTAATTTGTTGTTAGATTACACGTAGTAATTTTATCTCAGCTTTTAGTTGAATGCTCATTCCTGTTCTTCGAAGAAAGCACCGAACAATCCTAATTATTCATAATTTAACACTTATACATTATTAGCTCAAAATAAAGTCCACATCTGAATGACAAATATTAGAAAAATAGAGAGGAAAATCCTAATTCACTATCGTTATCATGCAACTTTTCTCAGAATAACAGTCAACCATTATCTCCATCAACTATTTGCCACGTATTTTCCGTTTCAAAAAAAGGGCGTCTTTATGCTCCCCTTTGATCTTTCTTGGCTCAAACCATGAAATTTTCGACAAAAGCATATGCCGCTCCACTTGACGGAGACCTTGAACGTCCCACTCCATTTTTTCCTGAAAAAGCTCCACCAACTCTTTCCGTCTCTCTTTCTCTCTGTCTCCACCCAACCTAAACCCTAGAGTACCTTATGAAAGTGCCTCTAAACCCTAGAGTACCCTATGAAAGTGCCTAAAATCCTAGGGTACCCTATGAAAGTGTCTAAACCACTAAAAAACCTATAATAGGAAAATACACCCTAAACCTAAACCCTAGGGTACCCTATGAAAGTGCCTAAACCACTAAAAACCCTACAATAGGAAAGTGCACCCTAAGTGCCTAAACCCCAAGAAAGAGTGATTGACTTTAATGGTAATTAAAAAAGAATGAGTGACCTTAATGGTATATTTGTTTTTTGTACCGGTCCGTGATAAAACCGAAATTTTCCAAGAACAACTGTAATATTTTATTTATTTTTTGGTCGCATTATACACATTAGTAGATTGAATTTTTTACTTATATGAGTCGTTCATAGAACTAGTAGGATTTTATTAATTCTTAAATACCCTGTTAAAAATTTCTGGAGTCACCACTGTATTGTTTGATAGTATCATCTATAGAGCTCATTTTGGATAAGTTTGGGCCGGGATCATGACTAATTTCGGGGCAATGGATAATTCTTGGTTTGGGTTTCAAAATGCAACCCGTCCAAGCCCTCTTATTTTTGCTCCTCACCCCTATCCATGTTTGATCCCTACCCAAAATTACCTTACCCTCCCAACTTCTGTGCACTGTATACTTTATTAGGGGAGCAAGTGGAGTTGAGTGCAGTTAGTGCCTCCCTTATACTCCCATGCACATGGGCAGGGTTCAATTCCCGTAAGTATCCATCCCCCTCCCCAAATCCCCTAGGATAGAGTAGATTAGGATTAACGAATGACCAAAAAAAAAAAAAAACACTTTATTGGGGGGAAATCACCTTTTAACTGGTGTGTATTCTCCTGGCAAACTAAAAACCGAAAACACCTTTTAACTCTTATCATACATCTTGGAAAAAGCAGGACTCAATTGGAAATCTCTCTCTCTTTTTTTCTTTGTACATTTTTTTTATCAAGGAAAACACCCGGAGGGTTACATACCACAAACAGAGCCCTTGGTTGGGAAAAAAGATCCACAACTATCGGGTTATCTATACAGGGTGGGTAGGCATATTCTGGGGATATTACCCGGCTCACAAGAAAACCCGAAAAGCGTATTGAAAGTTTCACGTAGGGAACAAGGATCTCACAAAACGGAGATAGACAAGAACAACAAGCAAACAAAAACAGGAAAAAAAAATTCCGACGGTAGCTGCCAACACACACCCAACCACCAAAAGCCCCAACCTGCAAAACATGCAGACGCACCGCACCACAAGACGCGTAGCGGTAGAGGCAAAGCTTTGCACATTCCAACTCCGGCAAACCGAGCATGAGAAAGAGGTTCCACGCCGGAAATTGAACGAGGTAGACCTCCACCACCAGCCGAAGCCCAGCCGGAAACCATTCTTCTACATACCATTCTTTGTACATTGACCTCACCAAAAAATCAAAACGAAATCTCTTTTCTTTCTTTTTCTCTTTCACTCTCCAAAACTTGATTTGGGAGAGGGCAAACGTACTGTTCAAAGTAAAAAAAAAATTCTTTGGACCTTTACCCTTTTCACTGAATTACACAAGCGCGAGATGATAGAATTACTGACCAATAAATCACTCCCCTCCCGAAGGTACTAAAAATTGAACGAACGTCGAACGACCCTTGATCCTTAACAGAGTTGGCCTCCAAACGGTGTTAGTTAAGAAAATAAAATGACCTAATAATACCCTCGTCAACTCACCAAATGCATTACTGGAATATCATTCCTATGAGCTCCTCTCTCCATATCTATAATCGTTTATTTATTTATCCATGAGCTAGCTACTGCCGTTAAACCCAACACACTACGATCCACCGTATTTGTCATATTAACTGTCCATCTCTAAAAATCATACTAATAATCGGATGCAAAATTAAGCCACTTTCGTGTAATATGATAAATACGGTGGATTAGGTCAGCAATTTTGCTTTTGCTGACCTATGTTTGTAGGGTGATTAGGGTCTCAACTTTGAAAACTACAAAAATTAGGCATCAAATTGCCTAATTAGACGAGTGGCTTGGAGATACTTACTTCTACAAAATTATTCTACCTATTAATTTCCTGCAAAAGAAGAAGAAGAAGAAAACTCTATTAATTGAGAGAATTGAGTAGGAAATTGTGCGATCAATATGAAAATTGTGGGTTATACCCAGAAAAATTATATTCTTTTGGTTTTGAGAATCCATGATGTAATTAGAAAACAAAAACATCAGAGCATAAAACAATGTGTGGACGCCCCCCGGAGATATCGATTCGGAGTGGCCACCCGGGTTTTAGCAGATTGTCCCCGATAAACCAAACTCGATTGACTCATGTCTCATCTTTTAGATAAGGGTTAGATACTGGCCCGTCATCACCATACTATCTTAGGTTCGAGAGCTCAGTTACTAGAGGGGAAGGGTTTAACGGCACCCCCTCGCCCGGTTCAAAGACCGGTCTCTACTAGGCTTTTGTAGGATCATGATAAATGAATGCAATTCAACTTCAAACAAACAATGGGGAATGGGCGTCACATAACGATAATAAACACATCAAAAGATTACGGTGTATGCATGTGCATTGTGTACTACATGAGTGATCATGATGGTATGCAAATACAGACTACTAAAGGCAACAAATGACATAGAACAGTGTTTAGTACATGTTGAACAATGATAAAATGACTAGAAATGACATTATAAACTATTGTGGAACAAAAACCAATCTGATCCCTGCCTGGGGTTTGAGTGCTCAAAGCCTACTCACCCACGCATGCTCATGACCATTCTGACCTACTGGAAACATGTTTGGTACATTGTAAACTGCTTGAAAATAGTATTTGGATAACTAAATAGAATGAAATCATCATGCCAACATGGATTCAAAGCTCATTGATGAACCAAACAAGGATATAAAGGACGAATGGGTACAAAACAGAAGATAAAATGTAAAGACCCGTAAATTGCTATAAGACTTTTAGAAAATAAAAAGTTAGGAATATAGTGTAATTGCATTTTACGTTAGAACATGGGGTTAATATGAAGGAAAAACTTGTTTAGTATTTACCCAAAAAAAAAAAACTTGTTTAGGATTTTTGGGTGCACCATTGAAAGTTGAGGTGTGTGTGTGTCAAATGCTCTTATTAAACTTAACAGGAGAATGAAATTTTCATTCTCTCTCTCCACAAAAAAAATAGCGTTGGTTCTTTCCTCTCCCTCAAAGCTTTCGGCTCTCTCTCTCTCTCTCTCCTCTCATCTTCCACCAACAACTCAACCTAATCACCCAAAACCTCATGGATCTAACCTAAATCATACACCTTCACGCTATTTGGGTCCAAGTTTGGTGTGAAGACTGCTTGGAGGTTCACGTTTCAGAGGGATTCAAGTTTGAAAGGCTAGGGTTTTACTCTAATTGGGGGTTTTGCTCAAAACCCAATTCAAGTAGGGGTTTCTTCTCTTTTCTTAAATGCTTATGAGTGTGTGTTGTATGTATCTTTGTTCTCTTTAAGATTATTGAAAAACTCATCAACAATCCGTTATTCTCTAGTGTTTATGGCTGATTATAGCACACATTTATGGGTTGGAACCTCAAATTCGTGATTGAGGTAGTTCGAAGTACATGTTTGAGTTGGAACTTGAATCTGCCTCTGTTTTGGCCGAATTTTTATATATTTTTACAGAATCCGTAAATTTACTAAAATTTTACTGTAGATACCCATACATGTATTCTTTGCTGTGGTAAATTTTCAGAATTTAATTTGAAGTACAGAAAATATGAAAAATGGTAGACCGGACTGTGGTAATGAAATTCGCAGTGCTGACAGCACTGTCACATCTTACGGAAATGCCCATAATTTTGTCTAGGAAGCTTGAAATCTCAATCCGCCTTTTGATACCGAAACTAGACTCGTATATCGTCGAAAGTATATAAGGATTGTAGCTCAATTTCTTCTAGGAAATAGCAGTTTTTGAGTTGAAGTTGGTTATCCGCTGAAATAACTTGTGGGATGTGTTATGGACACATGAAATCATTGGAAAGAGACTAATGGGCGTGAGTTATACAATGAAACGTATGTGAAATGAGATAAACGATTAATTAATGAGAATGAATCTTGAAATGATGGATACGGGGTCTTGCGATGCCCGGAATGATACTAGGGTCATCCAACGGATGTGTCGCTAGGAATGATACTAGGGCCATCCTACGGGCGTGTCGCTAGGAATGATACTAGGGCCGTCCTATGGACGTGTCGCTAGGAATTTCTAAAGCTTATAACGATAAAGGAATTGATGACACAACGAGTTGAGTGGGTTGACACATGTGAGGTGTCGGGTACGATGGGTTGGTAATAACGGAACCTAGTGGCTTTATTAGGTGTAATCCATCTTATTGGTTTCTCACAAGTCTTATACTTCTTTATGTGATATCCTTGCTCATTATTTTCACTTGCATTTAGTATTGGTGATACGTGGGCACGCTTTGTACACATGGACATATGAAATACATTAGATACTTTAGAAATGCTTGGTCATGTGATGGATATTCCTTGTTAAACATGTGTTGGATACTTGATTTTGATTAGTATGAGTTGATGGATGTACGTGATGAATTTGAAGAGAATGCTAGAATGTTTTCGAGTTAATGAACATAATGGAATAGTGGTAACTAGGAAGGAAACATATATTTTGCAGCTTTTGCTATTGTGAAATTATGAGACTGTAGAGATGGTTTGTGTGAGGGTTGCTGGGTATGAATGGCTCGACCACCAGTAAACTTACGGAAGTTTATCAAATAGGGATGAGTGATAAGTGGAAAGAATTAGTAATGGATAATTTAATGCAATTGTCGTGTGGGTACGAGTAGGTGCGTGTGTGAGATAGATTATTACTCTCATAGTTATGAATGAGCCATGTACCATGAAATATGCTTGTAAAAGTCTAAAGTGCACTACCCATCATTTTTCAATATATCCATCTTTGCATTTGCATTTTGGTAAAAGAAACCTCTACTGGGCAAAGTGAATGCTCACTGTACGGGGAATAAATCCACGTAAGCCTGGATCACGTGCTTCCTTGAGTCAGCCCTAAATCTGCAAGACAGAGAAAGGGTTAGAGCACCTTTGCCTCTCGTCGGCAAAGGCCCTCTGATGCCTAAGTTAGTATCTGGTACTATAAACTCACAAATCACAGTGCGCATGAAAAGGGTTTCACAGCGTACCTTTCTCCATGGGTATGATCTTTGTATATATAGGTGCGGATATCTCATGAGTTTAGGCATCTCGTGCCTCTGTTTCCTTTTAGGTTTAGGAATCCTCTTCCTAATAGGACTTCCCTATTAGGCATCAATCTCCAAATACTGCTAGATCTCATTTAGCAACAGTCCTTCTTTCCATATAGGATTCTTCCTTATATGGGGCATAATGTTAATCACATTAGGACTTCCCATATCAATCCCTTATTTTATGGGATTGCTCCTTATCTCATAAGGAGCCGCTGTAGAATATTCTGGAATGTCTCACCGCCCTATACGTGGCGGTGCCGTGCTTCCACGTAGCTCAAAATAACCCGTACATAGCTCAACTCATCACGTCGAGCTGAATTATGTATTCCAGAATGTTGCTTAAGCTATACACGTAGCCTACCTAGCTCGGCCACACCAGGGGCATCCCTTTATGTCTCACGACGAGCTAGTGCATCCTGACTTACTATTTTAATTCTTATTAATCTGGCCTTATTCGTGCCCAAACCAGCTCGGCACAGGGTTTAAGGGTTCCCTACGTGGTGCCGAGCTATTCACCCCTCTCGTGGTGATTAATTTGGGCACGTGCTCTGCCCTTCCCAAGGATAATTAGGTTTTACCCACTCCAATTGCTCCCCAGCTCTGCCCACTGCTGTCACTCATCAGCGGTGTGTAGAGCTTCAACGGTCTCTGACGTGTTTTACTTCACGCCTCCCCCTCACGTGGGGGGCAAAATTACTTTTACATTAAATGCGAGATGACCCGTTGGGGGCTAGATAAGCCCAAAGGACGTTTTTGCTGACGTGTTCAGGCGCGTCATGTCCTACTTTTTGGGGTTTTGGGCCGGATAATGATTACTTTCATTCCCCCAAAACCCCTTCCTCTTTCTCTTCTTCCCTCATTTCCCTCATTTTAGAAACGAAAAAATTCTAGAGAGAGAATACACCATTAACGCCATCCTCAGAGCTCGTTCGCCCACCGCTTCTTCTTCCGATCACGTCGGAAAACGTTTCCTCCGTTCTCGTCGGAGTTTTCTCTTAGGTCCACATCTTTTCACGTAAGTAACTTTTCTCTAGACCTCCATTTCCGTTGTGCCGTTTGTCTCCTCCGTTTTTTCCAGTTTCTATTCATCTTCTCTTTCCCCTGGGTTTCAACTGTGAAAACCCTAAAATGGGGAAACATAGGGCACTCTTAAGCACCCCTGAGAAAATAGAAGCATTTCGTAGGAAATATGAGATCTCAAACGATGTTCAGTTTCGTGTGAACATGCATAACGACATGGGTGAAGAAGGTCAAGATCAAGATAAGATTCACATTCCCCTTATCTTCATTGTAGAGGGAGGTCTTAGGTTCCCCTTACACCCCTTCTTCAGGGAGGTCTGCAATCGGTGCAGACTGAACCCAATGCAGTTGTGCCCTAATTTTGTTAGGGTAGTCATGGGCACAATTGCCCTGAATAGGCTCCTCGGCCTTCACCTTGACTGGTGGGACTTACACTACCTGTACAGTGTAGTCCCTACTGCAGATAATAATTACTATTTCAAGGCCAGGGACCCCAAGCAGAAGCTTATCATGGACCTGCTCAATTCTTTAAAGGGTGAGGGAGATGACTACCTCGTAGTCACTGGTAACTGGGAGCCCAGGGATGCCGAGGGGAATACCATTGGCTTTGCCTACCCCACGGTCGCGGGCCAACCACGTTAGTACTCAAACCTTTGCTACTTTATCCCTTTTATGAGGATATTCCGTTTTATCTAACTTACTTTTCCCGTGTTGTTTCCCTTCCCTGCAGCAAGCAACATAAACCATGGCGGCCGCCTGAACCATAGAAGGCTACACCGCGAGGAGATAACAGTGGCTTTGTACTTTGACGGGTTAGAACCAACTCCTGTGGGACTCGACCGTGCTTCCCACCTGCTGCTGGACTACACCCCCTCTTACTGGGGCGGTATTAGAAGAGTGGGAGAACCTCGCTCGAGACATCCCTAGCCTCCCGCAGCCCCCCTAGTTGCCACACTCGCCGTAGCTGAGCAGAGGAGCACAAGATCCTGAAGAGGCCGAGCAGGGAGGAGAGCGACACGTTCCCATGCTCCGAGGGATCTACAGCAGCAAATCACATTTGCTCACATCCCGGAGATTCCTACTGCCATCCCAGTCCTTACCCGCACCGATCAAGAGGCAAGCACATTTGGACGAGCGGCAGTAAGAGAAGAAGAAGAAGAGGAAGAAAGGGAAGGGTTCGATCATCGTGCGGCCGTGCAGTATCTAGCCGTGCAATCCGCCTCTCTCGGATTCATCAGGGTATTCCCCTTCTCCTGAACGAGACATGCCGCTGCAACTGATTAGCCTGCTAGACGAGCTGAACCTAGGCAGACGTGCTTCTCATGCCTCTTCGACCGCTCATCCTGTCGTCCCCCCTCCAACTGTGGCCCCCTCTCTTCCCGAGCAGTAGAGGGATAAGAGGCCAATAGAAAGTCCTCAGGACATCCGGCCTCCCCCTCAAAGAAGAAGGACTGGGGATTCAAGCTCGAGCCGTTCTGTTATTGACTCTTCTCCGCTCATGCAACCTTGGTCCCCTGTCCTTGCTCGTCATGATGGTACCCCATTGAACATGATTGATAAGATTTCTTCCGTTGATGTCGCCTTCAGAGTTTCTCGAGCTGCTCTCCTCCCGCTGGACATGGAGAGAGAGAAAAATTGTTCTTACGTTGCCCTTATGAAGTCGATTTTTCAATCGAGTGCTAAGGTATGAATTTTGATTACTACTCTCCCGTGCATTTATCTACTCATATTACTTTTCTTTACTGCTAGCTGTGTTCCTTTTGCAGATCATGCAGAAGGCCTCAACAGGCTTTGAGAAGGCTAAGGATAACGAGAGGGAGCTTAAGAAAGAGATCTCTTCTGTCCATAAGAGGGCTGAGAGAGCTGAAAAAGAGAGTGCTACTCAGGCTCAACTGTTGAAGGAAGCCAGAGAAGAGGCCGAGAGGGTGAGGGCCGAGCTGGCCGAGCAAAAAAGACAATCTAAAGAGACTGAGAAGAATCTACGTCTGGAGCTGGCTGCTGCTCTGAGCAAAGCTGAAGCGGAGTATGACTGCGCAGTAATAGAGATTACTAATAATTACAGGGCCCATATGCCTGCGGTCAAAGATGCCGTCTGGGAGGCAAGCTGGAAGCGTTGCTGCACAAAGATGGAAATTCCTGAAGATTCCCCTATGTGGTCTGACATGGAGCTTCCAAGCCAGGTGGACGCTTTGGCAGCTCAGCAACAGTCTGAAACCCAATCCCCCAACGCTCATCCAGATGCCTCTTCACAACGTGATGCTCGTCCTCAGCCTGAGCCCCTCCCTGAGCAGTCCCTAGCTGAAGAAGCCATTATTGATCTTACCATTCAGGGAGGTGACATTGTTGGAGATTTTGCTGAAGGTCAGAACCCTGACTCCACCCTTGCCACTGATGTTGCACGGCTCAGTGAAGAGGCTTAATGTTTACGTTGTTTTCTGATAAACTCTATCTCAGCTTTTTCGACTGACCCTGCGTGGTCTTGCTCGGCCGTCTGTGGCCTGTTGATACTTTTCTCGTACATTGAGTATTGCTTTGATGGCTGGTCCTGTGTGACCTGGTTTGGCCGTGTGTGGCTATTGATACTAAGTTTTTACCCTTGGGTGCTATGGTACCATACTTTTGCATGCTTTGCTTTAGAAATATTTTAGTCCTTGTCGATTGCATTATTCATTGCAGGTCTATGTTCACCAAGTGTCCACGTACTTGGATTTTTGCATTCATCGTTGCAAATCTAAGTTTTTTCGTACTTAGAAATTTTTTACCAAGTGTCCACGTACTTGGATTTTTGCATTCATCGTTGCAAATCTAAGTTTTTACGTACTTAGAATTTTTTTACCAAGTGTCCGTGTACTTGGATTTATTAAAGTGATTGAAGTATGTATATTCTTTGCTCCCCAATAGGAGACAAAATGCAAGACAATTTTGGTTCGTATTGATCGAAGCCAAAAGTAAGAAAAAAGTGAAATTTCATTAATACCGAAATAATAATAAAGACAATAATCCGGATAATGTTGGTGATTTTATTCGTAATCCCAACTAGGTGCTGAAAAACAAATGTGAATATGTTCGTATTCACCAAAAACAATGTGACTGTATTCGTAACCACAAGGAGGAGAAATAAATTACTGGTAAAATTTCCTTAGGTTCTGGACATTCCATGGCTGTGGTACTGGGTCTCCGTCCAGGTTGGCCAAACGATAGGCCCCGATGCCAGCAATCCCCACAATCATATACGGGCCTTCCCAGTTCGGCCCAAGTTTCCCATCAGCGGATACCTTGGTGTTGGCCAAGACTTTCCTTAGGACTAAATCCCAACCCTTGAACTCCCTTGGCTGCACCTTCTTATTGTAGCTCCTTCACAGCTGCTCTTGGTATGCTGCCAGAGTGATAAGTGCACGCTCCCTCTTTTCCTCGGCAAGGTCAAGCTGCTCGGCTAGGGCTTTATCGTTGCCTCCGGACTCCACAAGAGCAGTGCGGTTGGTCGGCAAGCCAATCTCTAGTGGAATAACTGCCTCTGTCCCATAAGCAAGGGAGTACGACATCTCCCCCGTAGATCACCGTGGAGTGGTTCTGTATGCCCAAAGCATAGCTGGCAGCTTGTCTGGCCACTTTCCTTTTTTGTTTTCCAACCTTTTCTTAAGACTTTTAAGGATGGTCTTGTTTGAAGCCTCTGCTTGCCCATTACTCTGTGGGTAAGCTGGGGTTGAATAGTAATTTCTGATCCCGTACTGAGCACAGAAAGTATTGAACTTCTTGCCGAACTGGGAGCCATTATCTGAGATAACAGAGTAAGGTACTCCAAATCGTGTAATGATCTTGTTCCAGACAAATTTCTCTACCATGGCCTCCGTGATTTTTGCCAAGGCTTCGCCCTCTATCCACTTAGTGAAGTAATCCGTGCCAATGAGAAGGAATTTTCGTTTCCCTATTGCCATGGGGAGAGGACCCACGATATCCAATCCCCATTGTGCAAATGGCCACGGGATTGTTAGAGGAAGGAGGTCCTCTGCTGGGGCTCGAATAAGAGGTGAATACCTCTGCACTTTTCACATTTCTTGACAAAGACCTTTGCATCTTCTTGCATGTAAGGCCACCAATACCCCTGGGATATTGCTCGGTGGGCTATGAACCTTCCACTAGTGTGTCCTCCACACGTTCCAGCGTGGATCTCATGGAGGAATTTTTGGACCAAAGCTGGGTGTACACATAATAAATATGGGCCAAGGAACGATTTTTGATAAAGTTTACCTTCTGGGGAGAGCCAAAAGCGTACAGACTTGGTTCTGATTTTGTGTGCTTCCCTCTTGTCTTCTGGCAAAATCCCATCTCGTAGGTATGCCACTATTGGATCCATCCAGCTTGGCCCTAACTAGGTCTTCATAACCATCTCTACTGCTCGGCCAATGCTTGGTTCACTCAAGTAATCCACAGCCACTGTGCGTCGGTACTCCGTTCTGACTGCTAACCCTAAGCATGCTAATGAATCCGCATGTGCATTCTGCCCTGAGCTAATTTGTTGGATATGGACTCTATCAAACTTGTCAAGCAAGTCCTTGGCCGCCTCTGAATATGCAGCCATCCTTTCGCTTTTCGTAGCATATTCCCCTAAAAGTTGATTAACAACTAACTGTGAGTCACAAAATACTCTTAATTTACTTACTTTGAGTTCTCTGGCACTTCTAAGTCCCACAAGCAAGGCCTCATATTCTGCTACGTTGTTTGTGGCACTAAATCCCAGCCTCAGTGCTTGACTACTTGTTCCAGCACCAATCCATCTGGAGAAAAAAGCACAACTCCTGCTCCTGACCCTTTGTTGCAAGCTGACCCATCGACATAAAGCCTCCATTCCTCAGGATCCAAATCGGCCATTCTCGTTGGCTGCTCGGGATAATTGATTCCTTGTTTCTTCTCCTGGATAGTTGGTGGTGGTGGAGCCACTGTTGGAGTGAACTCAGCTATAAAATCAGCCAAGATTTGCCCTTTGATTGTCGTCCTGGGCTGATAGTCAAGGTCAGACTGACTCAACTCTATAGACCACTTTGAGATCCTTCCAGAGTAATTTATTTTTCGTAGCAGAGCCCTCAACGGATACTCTGTGAATATTGTGATGGGATGCTGTAAAAAGTAGTGTGGTAGCTTTCTTGAAGCTATGACAAGAGCATATACCAGTTTTTCCAATGGTAAGTATCGTGTCTCTACATCTAACAAGGTTTTGCTTACAAAGTAGACTGGAGCCTGCTCTATCCCCTTTATCCGTAGGAAGACCGAGCTTACGGCATGCTCGGATACCGCCAAATACAATATCAACCGCTCCCCAGCTTTTGAAGTAGAGAGGAGGGGAGGGGAAGATAGGTAGGCTTTTAGCTCTTGGAAGGCTGTCTCTTGCTCGGCTCCCCACTCGTACCCTTCTTTCTTCTCCAGAAGCTAAAAGAATGGTCTGCACCTATCTGAGGACTTGCTGATAAAATGATTCAGAGCAGCCGCCATCCTAGTCAGCCTTTGGACCTCTTTCGTGGTCTTTGGGCTTTAAAGGTTCTGCAGAGCCGTGATCTGGTTCGGATTAGCCTCAATTCCTCTTGGTTATCAGGTGCCCTAGAAATTTCCCCGAGCTGACCCCAAAAGCACATTTCGAGGCATTTAGCTTTAACTTGTACTTCCTCAGGATGCTGAAAGTCGCCTTCAGGTCGGTAAGATGATCAGGCTTCACCTTGCTTTTTACCACCATATCATCTATATAGACTTCCATGGTTTTGCCGAGCTGCTCCTTGAACATCTTAGTAACCATCCTCTGATAGATTGCTCCAGCATTCCTTAGCCCAAACGACATGACCTTGTAACAATAGAGACCTCTGGGCGAGATGAAGGATGTTTTTTCCTGATCGGGCTCATACATGGCTATCTAATGGTATCCTCGATATGCATCAAGGAAACTCATCCTTTCATAGCCTGCCGTGGCATCCACTGGTTGATCGATCCTGGGAAGTGGAAAACTGTCTTGGGGGCATGCTTTGTTGAGGCTAGTGAAATCAACACAGACCCTCCACTTCCCATTTTTCTTTTTAACCACAACGGTGTTAGCCAGCCATTCTGGACAACTCACTTCTCGTATGGCATCCGGTTCCAATAGCCGATCTACTTCTTCAATCACAGCGTCTGTGTGTTGTGGTGCTGACCTCCTTGCCTTTTGCACAACCGGTTTGTGCCGTGGATCCACATTTAAATGATGGCAGATTACCTCGGGGTCTATCCCAGGCATCTCCTGTGGCGTCCAGGCGAAAACATCAATGTGGTCTTTCAAAAAAGCGACCAATTCCCCCTCTTCCTGCTCGGATAGGGTCTTGCCGACCAGAAAATATTTTTCCGGATCATCCTCCTTTATCTGGATCTTCTTTATTCCTTCCACCATCTTCTTGGTGGGATCTCCACCTACGTCCTCCAGAGTCGGCTGGTCTGGAACCTCAACCGTCTGGATGAGCTCGGCTTTTGGGGATTTCTTCAGGACCATGTTAAAACATTGGTCGGCCACCTTTTGGTTACCCCTGATGCATTCAATACCATCTGCGCCCGAATACTTGATCTTCTGATGGTAAGTGGAGGGGATGGCTTTCATTTTGTGCATCCAAGTCCTCCCTATAATCACATTATAGGAGGACGACAGGTCTACCACCAAGAAGTCAGTTTTAAGAACAACTGACCCTGCTCGGACATGCAATGTGATCTTTCCCATAGGCCATATTGTCTGTGCACTGAAGCCGACCAGAGGGACCAAACACTTCTGGAACGAGCTCGGTGGGAGTTCCATCTTTTTGAAAGCGTGATAATACATAATCTCTGTACTGGCCCCCTGATCCACTAGGATTTTTTCCACGTCATACTCCCATATTCGTAGGGTAATTAGCAACGCATCATTATGGGGTACTATTACCCCATCTAGATCGTCATCAGTGAAGGTAATGGGAGTCTCCATTACTCCATCAGTCCTCAGCCTCTTCGTGCCGAGCTTCATGATTTGCTTTACCTGCCCATTGATCCTTTGAATGTGCCTTATCTCATTGTTTGTGTATGGGGCAACTAATCCATGTATCATATGGATTGTTCCCTTTGGACCTTTCTCGTAGTCCATCTCTTCTATCAGCTCGGCATCTTTTTTGTCATCAACCAGAAATTCCTTAAGATGGCCTTCCGCCACTTTTTCATCCAGGAATTTTTTGTACTCCACGCAATCTTCAGTCATGTGACCCCAATCTCTATGGTAGTTGCAATGCTGGTTGGTGGCTCTTCTTTTTTCTGGATTCCCTGTCATCTTTGGGGGCCTTCTGAACCATGGTTCATTCTTGATTCTATACAACATCTTGTAGATCGGGACGTTAAAGGTTGCCATGATGCTAAAGTACGATTTGGGATCTGGGTCAGCTTTGTCTTTCCTCTGTTGTGTATAGTCCTTTCTTCCCGTTGTGTACTCCTTCTTGTACACCCTTGACTCTGCCGCTTTCCTTTCTGGAAGTTGGGGTTGACCAGCCACAATCTTCCCTCCAGCTTGCAGGATATCATCCTCCACCCGTGCGTGCTCTTGGATTCTTTCCATAAGTTTGGCTACAGTCTTCACTGGATGCATGGTAAGTGATTCTCGTAGCTTACTATGCATAGGCAAGCTTGTCTTGAATGTTGCCAAAGCATACTCTTCACTGCAGTTTTCAATCTCGTTGAAAGTCTCCCAATATCGTTTGGAGTATTGCCGCAGAGTCTCATCATCCCTCTGTCTCATAGAGGTTAATGCATCGAATGTCTTTGGAGCTGCTCGGCTCGTTAGGAACCGAGCAGTAAACTCCTCGGCTAGCTGGGCCCAACACAGAATTGACCCTTCTGGGAGTTTATGGTACCAACTTAGGGTCACCTTCCCTAAGCTGGACGGGAACATCTTGCACACCAAGGCATCGTCTTGCTCGTGCATGAACATGGCCTGCTGATAGTGTTGAATGTGAGCCACTGGGTCCGTATTAGTCTCATAGGGTATAAATGTAGAGTGTTTAACCCTGCTCGGAGTTTTTTCTGCTCGGATCCAGTGGGCCAAATGTGACTTAGAGATTTGGCCTAGGGCTTCCTTAGCTTCCTCTCGTGCAGTTTTAGGACCTCCCTCAGCTCGGCCAGTTTCCCTCTTTTCACATACTGCTCAGGGGTATGCTCATTGGAACCAGATCTCTCGTATCTGTCCCTAGCATGTTTCCTTCTTTCTTTTTTCTCAACGGAGGGGCTCCTTTCTCTCCTTTTTCGTGGAGAGACTCTCCTAATAGTAGAAACATCATCATGGTGATGACTCCTTATTTCTTTTTCGTATTGCGCAGATCTTGTCCGCGAACGTAAGTCTTTCTCCTTCTCTTGGAGTTATTTTTTCAGATTTTGAATTTCTTTTTCTCGTCGAGTGACCTTTTGTGCCAGCTCTACTGCCTCCTGTTCCCTCCGGTCGAGGCTATCCTCCCTTTCTTGACTCCGTATTCGCCTGTGATTTTCCCTGCTTGGGGGCTTCTCCCCTTCTCATGACGGGGAGAGATTCCCCTTTTTCTCCTAGGTGGTGTCTTTGAGCGTCTTCGTTGTTTACCCGATTTTGGAGAATCATGGAGCACCAGGTGCGTATCCCTGAACTTTGGAATCCTAAGGATATGCCCTATGTTGAATTTCCTGGTAGAAGGCTTCTTCTGTGGTGCTTTCAGGATCGCAGGAGTTTCGTCCATCTTTGTACTTTTTCTCGTAATGTGCACATGAGTGGTTTCCCCATCGTTTTCGACATCTTCTCGTCGTGGAGTGCGTAAAACAGGTTCTGAAATTACCATTGTTTATCTTTTTGAAAGAAACAAAGCTTTTCGTAAGCGTTTCCCATAGACAACGCCAATTGTACGGGGAATAAATCCGCATAAGCCTGGATCACGTGCTTCCTTGAGTCAGCCCTAAATCTGCAAGACAGAGAAAGGGTTAGAGCACCTTTGCCTCTCGTCGGCAAAGGCCCTCCGATGCCCAAGTTAGTATCTGGTACTATAAACTCACAAATCACAGTATGTATGAAAAGGGTTTCACAGCGTACCTTTCTCCATGGGTATGATCTTTGTATATATAGGTGCGGATATCTCATGAGTTTAGGCATCTCGTGCCTCTGTTTCCTTTTAGGTTTAGGAATCCTCTTCCTAATAGGACTTTCCTATTAGGCATCAATCTCCAAATACTGCTAGATCTCGTTTAGCAGCAGTCCTTCTTTCCATATAGGATTCTTCCCTATATGGGGCATACTCCTAATCACATTAGGACTTCCCATATCAATCCCTTATTTTACGGGATTGCTCCTTATCTCATAAGGAGCCGCTGTAGAATATTCTGGAATGTCTCACCGCCCTATACGTGGCGGTGCCGTGCTTCCACGTAGCTCGAAATAACCCGTACATAGCTCAACTCATCACCCCCAGCTGAATTATGTATTCCAGAATGTTGCTTAAGCTATACACGTAGCCTACCTAGCTCGGCCATACCAGGGGCATCCCTTTATGTCTCACGCCGAGCTAGTGCATCCTAACTTACTATTTTAATTCTTATTAATCTGGAGTTATTTGTGGCCAAACCAGCTCGGCACAGGGTTTAAGGGTTCCCTACGTGGTGCCGAGCTATTCACCCCTCTCGTGGTGATTAATTAGGGCACGTGCTCTGCCCTTCCCAAGGGTAATTAGGTTTTACCCACTCCACTCACCCTTGCTATTTTCAGGTACTGCTTAGGAGCATGAAATGGGATGTGAGATGTGCATAACATTGTGAGAGCATGGCATGAAGAGTTTACTTGAAGCATTGTAAAACTCTCTCTAAATATATTTTTTTATTTTGAAGAATGTATTTAACTTTCAAACATTTTTTTAATGGGATAAGGGTACCAAATGTAGTTATGTTGTTTATTAAGATTTTGGAACGTGTGAGGTGACTTGAACAGATTTATGTATTATATTGAGATATTTTATGGAGAAAATATTTATTTATTCATGCTTAAAATTTGAGGGTGTGACAAAAAGACTTCCAGAATACTCAAAACTCAGTGTAGAAGCTTGAATGACCAGAATGTGTTGATTTTCAGAGAGAAAGTTAGAGCGCTCAAAGGGTGTTTGAGCGCTCAAACCATCTCCATGGTTTGAGCATTCTGGTGCCTTCTTGCCTTTGTTTAGATCATCAACAACCTCAAAATAGCATATAATAATGATATTGAACATGATCTTTTAGAAACATCCATAGATTAAGTTGCATGAGTAGATTATATAAGTCATGAATCAACGATAAACATGGTTTGAGTGTAAGAGAGAGGGAGGATCAGACTGATATCGCTACACAGCAACACACACACATACACACTATAATGAAATTATTTCATGATATGAGACTGAAATAAACAAGAATCAAACATAAATCATAACAGAGTTTGAGCGCTCAAAGGTTATGGTTTGAGTGCCCAAACCCCATCCAAGGGATATGAGTTTTTGTGATTTTCTGACCATTCCTTGGATCTTTTATGAACTTAAACTTTCTGATCATTGTTAGTGAAGGCATGGTACACCTGTTTATTTCATAGAATATGGCCATTCATAGCTTGATGATGATAACACATCGTTTTTATAGCTTTTGGGTCCATTGATCAATAATCAAGAGCAAAGTAAACTGATTGAAGAGTACTTGGACCATCAAAAGCCATAATAATAATAGAAACCACAAGAACATGAAAGGAGCCAAAACAGTTTGAGCGCTCAAACCATTATAGTCTGATATTTTTGAAATATGTTTTTCTTGATATCTAAGACCTTGTGAGCTCATAGAAGGTATGTGGAACCTCCATGAACTCACTAGTCTCCCTCAGGTTGACCAACCTGTAGCTATTTGCGTGATTTTCTACCTTTTCAACTATGATTAAGGCTTGAACTTGTAGTTTGGATGGATGGATGAACAATGGCTTTGATTATAGGCTTGATGGGTGACGTTTTGGACAGAGAGGTGTGAGTATAAGGCTGATTGAGTGATTTCTTGAATGGATGAGGGTGTATTTGGAGCTAGAATGGTGATTTTTGGCTTAGATGAAGTGGGTTTGGTTGATTGTGCTTGAATTGGATAAAGAAGATGAAATGTATGGACTGCAAATGGTTTAGTAGAGCTAGAGAGAGAAGGGTATCAGTGGGTAACCCTGAAACAATGGGTGAAGGGTGGTTTTTATAGAGAGAGAATGAGAGGGAAAAATGGGTTTTTGATTTTTAAACAAAATTAGGCTTAATAGGGGTCAATTTAGGGGCCATTATACCAGTACCAATACCGTACCATACCAGTAAGAAAATCGGTACTCAAGCCGGTATGGAATTCAAACCCTTGATATACACACATATATTTATATATACTGGGTGAAGGGAATTAAGGAAGAAATATATATATATATAATCTGTTAGTCACGTACTAATTTTAGGGCTTTTTAATTGGGGTTTTTTTGTTACGTAATTATATAGAAGTTTACTAAATTTTAGTTAGCCCAGGGTAGATTAATGTCCTGGCTCCGCCCTTGGGCAATTCCAAAGATACAAATTGGCGTGCAGGTGGCAAAGAAATGGGAACTAAATATTTGATGCCTACATACTTGTTGACTGCAAGTGGTGGCTAACTCATGCAGTAGACCTCTTTGATGTCCCACACTGTATCCTGGGATCGAGAATCATTCTCTCCTCCCCCCCCCCCACGTAATAAGATTAGGAATGACGAATGACAAAAAAACAAATTTGTTGACTGAAGAATAACGTCTAGTGCAGCCTCATGCATAAGGGTGCACATCTGGACCGGGTTTGGACCAGGCTTATACTATATAATAACGAGACTTGTGTAAGCCCAAGCCCGACCCATTAATAATCGGGCTTCCAATAATATGTCCAAGCCCAACCCAATTAAAATTTTAATTTCTTAATCCCGTCCAACAAGCCTCTTTAATTTTCTAAAGTATATCACAAAAATAAATTAATCAACCATAATGATTACAAATTAAAATTCACAACCGTAATAATTATAGTTAAAGTTCAAAGTTCTAACAAAATTATTAAAGTAAATAACTATTAAAAGAAAAGAGAAGCAATTGAAGAGCAAGAAGACAACGATGAAACCTATTCTTTGATAAGAGGAGATGCGATGCTTCAAGGAAAAAAAAAATCTGAAGCAACTAAAGCTTATACCGGTACTAACATGCTATATATATATATATATATATATATATATATATATATATATATATATATATATATATATATATATATGTATGTTATTAAAATAGAATAATTACTTTTATGAGGCCAGGCCTTAAGAGATTTTTCCAAACCTAACTCATTTAGTATATGGGCTTAACTCAACCCATATTGGCCCTATGGGCTTAAATATTTATCCTGAATCCTTAAAAAAGGGGCTGGGATGGACGGGCTGGGCGAACTTCCGGGCCGGTGTGCAACAAGTGTAAATACAACACAACGAAGAAGAAGGAAATGTGACAGAAAAATTGAATAACAAAATCTGCATTGAGCCCACTCAATCTGTCGACTCCAAGCTTTATCTTGCATATTCTACACTTAGAGAAAGCATTATTTTGTGAGTTAAATTTTCATTGTAAAAGGGTTTGTACACTCATATTCATATTCTTGTGAGAGTTATCTTTTTGTTACTAGTTTTGGAGAGAAAATCACTTGAGGTTAGGTGTTATGTGTGACTAAGAGTAAAAAATAGTTGGAGCGATCGGGGATAGCTTGCTCATTGTAAGGGTTGTCTAAAACCCACGGAGCTAGAAGGATTGCAACTAATGGAGATAGTGCAGCAAATCCCAAGTTGGACATTTGGGGAGTGGACTAAGCTGTGAAGTTGCAAACCGAAACACGATAAATCTGTGTTCAATTTCTCTCTTCCCTTTAATCTTTAATTTTAGCCATATACTACTCGACACGTCTGACTTAATTTAGTTCCATCACTACGCTTTAATATGTGTTTGGCTTATTTATTAATCTGTATGAGCTTGCTCAATCTGCCGTAGTAACTATTTCTTATTCCATCTTGTGTTCAGTTTTTTAATTCTTTGTTATATTTGAGAGACCCAATTCAACCCTTCTCCTGTTGCCATTTGGGCCTACAGTTAGGTAACAGTGCTCCATCTGTTTCAAATTGCTCATCACTTAAACCATTTTGGAATGTTCCAAATTGTTAATCCCCTTTGAAAAGTCGAACAATATTTATTCAATCTTCCCTAAATAACCCTTTTACCAACAAAAATAATTTCATTCAAAAATTGAAATATAAGAGCATTGTTGAAAATTAATAAATCTAGTTAATGTGAATACAGTTATTGCATGTATGCTTAAAAAGTAAAAATTCTCAAAAGTGACTAGTAATTTGGGACGGATAGAGTACACAGGAATGCTGAATAATTACCCCTGAGATACCGTCTTCCTTCAAAGTTCCAAGTATTGGACTAGATAAATTTGCCGCTACCAATGCAACGTTTGGTGCTCAAGATTGACTCAATTATCAGCGCTGAAGCACCCAGTAGCAGTGGGAATCTGGGACAGTCATGAGGAAAGAAAAGGGAAACCGATTAAAATGTCGAAAACGTTAGAGAGAGAAGATTTACTATTTGTTTTTCTCTACTTTTTCATGTTTCCATAATTTTATCTTATTTCCCCTGTCTTTCCACAGATTCCAAATACACACCCTAAATAAAACAAGCACCATGTGACAAACGGAAGAATAAGCATAATTCCTACACAATTTGACTGACCATTATATATAAGAAAATGCCCTCAAACATTTCATTCCAACTCCCACGTATTCAAAGTAAATCTCAAACGTTAATAATAAACAAAAATTAAAAATAAAAAAATTGAGAGATACAATATATCTACAGCAAGAACACAAGCCCGCAGACAGGACTCTACTGCCATGAAAAGTTGGTTGATGCTCTGCTGGAAGCTTCCTGAGAGACAACAGAGATATTGCACATCTCAAAAACAGCGAGTCTGGTGAGTAATTTCTTATTTAAACTAGCCATTTCACATTGCCAGATAATTTAAACTAGAGCCTAAAGAAATTTTCTTAACAGAAAACGAAAACGCCTTTTTCTGATGTCACCATCCATTTTGCAGGGGCTGTTCCAACAATCTTCTCCAGCTAATTATAATTATCACAAAAAATAATAAGTTAACATTTCATGAACATAGACTAGGATATGAGCATACTGTTTTCCCAGAGTGCAAAACAGTCAAATAATAGAATGTACCCGGAGCAGGTCAAAACGAGAAAAAAGTACGGTGCATGTCATGCTATGGGAGCCTTCAAGCATATTGACAACCTAGAATAAATAAATGGAGAAAACATTAGAGTTCGCGACTTCCATTTAAAATTAACAAAACAAGCAAAGAAATGTAAAAGTAATCTACTTCCTTACAACTTATGCTCACCTCAGGGTAAAATTATTTCCTCTCTGGAAGAGAATAGATAATTAAGTTCTGAATACCACGAATCTGATGAGAAGGAACAGATAAATATACAAGTCAAATATATTTATCAACCATGTATAATCTCTAACTTCAACTGAAGTGTAGAAAAGACCACATACCAATCCATTATCTTGAGGAGAAAAAAGCTAATAATCCAACAACTTTCAGAACAAAATACTTTCATTTTGCAACTTTTTCAAAATGACAATAGAGGTTCACCAATAAACATTTTAAATAGCTGGATGTAGCAGTGAGTATGTTTGTCTTGTGATTTTAGATTTTTAAATGGAGATATCATATTTAACTCCCTTATGCTTCTTTGTTTTTCCAACACTAAACAGTCATACTTCCAACTGTTGGGCAAGATGACGTTTTGGTTTCATTCTAAAATCATGACCTATGTAGCACGGACATGGATACGGAAAGGGCAATTCTGAAAAAAGGGATACGGACACAACGGGAGACACGGCAATACATATACATATATATGGAGCCCCTTCCAATAAGGGTCCCTTATTGAAAAATAAAATGCGGACCTAGCCTTTTTTGTGTTTCCGGACCAAATTTTGACGATCTGAACCGTTCAATGTTTTTAAAATGCATTTTTAAGGGCCCCCGCGAAGATTGGTCCAAAAAAAATACCCGTAAGGGCTTCATCCGATCGGTTTTTGTTAAAAACGCTATATATAACGTTTTTAACAAAAACCGATCGGATGAAGCCCTTACGGGTATTTTTTTTGGACGAATCTTCGCGGGGGCCCTTAAAAATGCATTTTAAAAACATTGAACGGTTTGGATCGTCAAAATTTGGCTCGGAAAGGTGAGGTCCGCATTTTAACTTCAATAAGGGACCCTTATTGGAAGTTAATCCTATATATATATATATAGGTAATTAAAACTAGATTAGTAATTACTGTTTGATCCCAAAAAATTAAAAAAATTACAATTTGACCATTGAAAATTAAAAAATTATAGTTTGACCCTAGCTGTGTCCCTTACAAAAATTCAAATTTTTTTTTGGGGACACCCCACATGGTGTGTCCCCATGTCCGACAATCCGAAACGGCAACCTCTAGAAGTTTCAATGCTTCATAGACTATATGACATTGAACTCGTATAAAAGTTAAAGAGGATTTTTCGGCGAAGTACGCTCTTTTGGCTAACTTATTGCCAAACTACTCCTCTTTTCAAACTATTTGTAAAAATACTCTTTAACGCTATCCTCCATTGCGTTTTATCTACGAAAATCCACCTGGCAAACACGTGTGTGCCATATGGATGGAAAGGAGAAAAGCGCAATCACATATCGCGTTTCTAATTTAGTAAAATGCAATATAACATCGCGCTAGGGCATAAAAAGATATACCCTAACGCGATAAGCAGTTTCGCTAAGTTTCACTCTTCCCTCTCAAACTCTCAGGCGATCGAGGCGATTTGTCCGGCAATCCCTCAGGCGATCTCAATTCTGATTTCTCTGGTGATCTCCTTCCCGTAAGTAGTCTCTCTCTCTCTCCCTCTCTCTGTCTCTCTCTCTCCATATCTATGTGTCTACGTGCGTATGTATCACTAGGTATGTATGAATGTATTGCGTGTGTATGTATGTATGTGGTGTGTGTATGTATGTATTGCGTGTGTATGTATGAGTATGTATTGTGTGTGTATGATTGCTAGTTGCTTGTGTCATCTTTGTATGCTTCAATTTTATGTTGATTCATCAGATGTTGCAATATTTGTTTTGAAAGGAGCAACCTGTCATGTTTTTATTTTCCAGATTTATTGCATGCGTAGAGAGAAGTCGATGAGAAAATTGGCTATTTTACTTCCTTTATGGTTTATTGAACAATTTAATGGAAATATTCTTGAGTTGCTTGAACATTTGGTCAATAGAGTTCATCTTATTCCCCTGTTCATTCTGTTACTTGTGAATGGAGTTTAATGGAAATCGTATTAAGTGGTAGATGTTGTTGGATACTTGAAAATTGGGGTTGGACATGATTAGATATCAACTTGTAGGACCCTAAAAGACTAATTAATCATAGAACAAGAATACCATTACAAAAAGCTTAAAGATAATGCCACCAAGATACAAATAGGGTAAAAAAAAAAAAAAATAGCCATACATAACCGGAACACATACAGGATATGATTAGTAGCCCCATAAAATATACCCCTACTGCATGCAACTAATTAACCAAGCAAGCATGACACTAGATATCTTTATAAACTCAAAATATATGATTGTGTTACTTTGATCACGAATAGAATTAGTTAATTTTTCATACTTTGCTCACGAACATGTTGTAAGTTTGACTTCATCATTGTGAAAGGGATATCTTCTTGTCTTCACTTGGTGTTTATCCATGATGAAAGGCTTATCTTCTTGTTTTGACTTGATCATTGTGAAGACTTTAGTGGTATTTTTGTTGATATTTTTTTGCGTTGTCCCAACCCAGGACCTAGAGACCCGTCTGTGCTTACGATATTGGATAGCCACCGGTCGAAGCGTATATGGGATAATGAGGTAAGTAAATAGTTATCCTTTCTTTGGTTTATATTAATAATGTGAATTTTACTTTTGTTACTAATCTCCAAAATGACATTGTTTTTTCAGGAAAATGCTCCAAAGGATTATGAAACCCTTCACTTTCGTCGGGTTGAGACGAGATTACGTCGGGAGCAGCTCCCTTGCGAGGATATTATGCAGTTGGTTCGTCGGGCCGGTTTAGAAGGGCTTTTTCGGGTGCCTGCCTTTAATCCAATTGGACCGTGGCTTACTTACGGCGCTTATTGAATGGTGGCGTCCAGAGACACATAGTTTCCACATGGGAGATGCAGAGATGACGGTTACATTGTAGGACATCGAGGTGATTCTTGGTTTGCCGGTTGATGGTGATGCAGTGACGGGGACTTTTAGTGTGACTGATGTTGAAGCATTGTGCACGAGGCTTTTAGGTCAAGTTCTTGCTGATAAGACAAAGCGCAAGGGGCAGAAGGTGATGCTGAGCTGGTTACATAGGTTTAATGGACAAGTGAATGCAAATGATAATGACGAGGTTGTTAGACAAAAGGCCCGGGGGTTCATTCTTAGGTTGCTTGGGGGGACGATATTTGCTGATCATTCGGGTACGCTAGTGCAAATCTTCTTCACAAGCCATTCATCATTTTTGTGTTTCCTTTCTTATCCGCAACGTTTTAAAGTTCATTATTGAACTCATTCCCTCTAAGGGCCCTAGCATTTAATTATATCAGGGATTCCCTTTAATCAATTGTGAGGGTTTTCCAACTTTAAAGTCAGTCATTCCAAAGAGAAGTTTACTTTGGTTCCCATTTACTTATGGGGAATGGCCGTCGCGAGGGTCTTCCAGCGTTAAAGCTAGTATTCCAAAGGACGTACTTACTTTGGTCCCTATTTATTCCATGACATTTTAAAGGCCTTGAGCGTGAGTGAGTACCTTATTTTCTACCTTTTTTTTACTCCGCGAAGGGTGAAGTTTTCTCTATGCTAACACAAATTTGTGCCACGAGGTCACTGTCATGGGTGTCCGTCTCATTCTATCATTTTCCTATATTTCCATCATGCTCAGATAAATAATGGAACATCATTCATAGAACACAATTTTGAAATAAAGGGATAGCATTCTCATTCATAATTTCAATCATCATAATTTCGCCCAAGGGGTGATGAATCAATATCCTAGGACTACATCTGATTGCAAACAAGTGAGACATCTCTGGAAAAAGAAATAAAAGATAACTTAAAGTTGCAAACAAACCAACTTTCATCAAAGTTAACCCCTGTCATGGGTAATATTTCTTGATGTACTTTGCATTGATTGGCCTAGTGAGGAGCCCGTCGTTAACTCTCGCGAGCCTATAATGCCCACTTTTAGCAGCTTTGATCACCTCATAGGGGCCTTCCCATTTTGGCTTGAATTTTGGGAGCTCCAAATTTTGCATGACCCCAGGAACTGATTTCCAGACCAAGTCACCTACCTTAAACTCTCTCGCGAGCACACTTTTATTATAGTATTTGGCCACAGATTGCCAATACTTTTCTTGGTTTTCAGCCGCGACCTCCCTTCTTTCATCCAGTGCCTCGAGATCAGCCCTTCGTTCCACTTCGGTCACTTCAATGGATAGTGAGAGACGTGCAGAAGGCACACTTATCTCTATGGGCAACACTGTTTTTGCACCATAGACTAAGCTGAAAGAACTCATTCGCCTAGACTTTCTCTTAGCCGTCCTGTAAACCCATAAAGCAATAGGGAGGCGCTCAGTCCAAGTTCTCCCTTTCTCGTCCAAATGCTTGCTCAAAATCCTACCAATGGACTTGTTAGTAGCCTCTGCCTGCCCATTTCCTTGAGGATAATGGGGCATTGAAGTTTTCTGACTAATCCCATAGGACGCGAGCAACCCTTTTACTTGTCTATTTACAAAGGGAGTACCATTATCTGAGAGGATTACCTTTGGAATTCCAAATTTGCAGATAATACTTTCCTTAATGAAATTTGCCACCACATCGCCAGTTGCACGCTTCAAGGAAACTGCCTTTACCCATTTCGTAGTAATTTATGTTGCCACTTAAATCCACTAATTCCCTCGCGAGGAGGGATGGATAGGGCCAATTAGATCCATTGCCCATGTGTGGAAGGGGTAGGGCGCTCGAATATGGTGGAGCTCAACAGAGGGAGCATTTACCTTATCTCCATGCTTCTGGCACGCGTGACATCTGCGGACGTGGTTTTTGCAACCCCCTTCCATCCTTGGCCAATAATATCCGAGATGGGTTATTTGCTCGTGCAACTTTCTACCTCCCTGGTACTCCATCTCATGAACCTTGTGCAGGACTTCTTCTGCTTCGTTGTTGGATAAGCATTTCAGGGGAATGTGATCAAGGGCCCTTCTATATAACTGGCCATCTTTGACGAAGAATCTCTTTTCACAGCGTTGAACTTCTCGAATACCGTTGCGATCCACGGGGAGAGCTCCTTCCTTCAAATAATCAATGTATTTCTGCCTCTAATCAGTTTTCTTCGCTAGAGAAGTGTTTGGGCATTCTTGTAGTTCTAAAATAGCTGGGAAAGCAAGCAACTCCAATGAATCAAAGCAGCTAGAAAATTCAGAATCTCTAAAGGAGGTATGGCAAGCTGTCAACAAAAGGAAGCCTCCTAGCATAAGTGTAGGAGGGATTTCAGCCTTAGAGGCAGTCACTAAGGATGTTCCCAATACTACAGGTGCTGCCTTCATTGTTCAACCTTCGGTGGTAGCTTACTCTGAAGATGAAATGAGTGAGGCTATGGATGATGAAATGGAAATTGTAGACCAACCTCTGCCTACTGCTGTAAGAGAGGTGAATGGAGTTTCCAAGCATATCTCCATCAATCCAGAGGCTACAGTAAGCTCACATTCTGCCTCTAGTTCAGATGGGGTGTTTGTGGATGCATCTAATAAGTCCTATTCGGGAGGTGGGTTAAAGCTAGCACTTGAGGAGGAACCAGATCCAGAGCCACCTTTATTGCCCGGATTCCACCTCTCAGCTCCATTGGTGATGGCACCAATATTGGAGTGGAATACTCAACTCCAATCTCAGATAGTGAAGTAGCCAAAAGGATTGAGGGCGGAACTTCAACTCCCCAGGCAAAGTTTCCCAATGCAGCAACCAGCAGTAAAAGCAAGAAGAAGAAGAATAAAAAGGGCTTTACAAGAAGCCCTCCTCATCCATAAGGGCAGTTCTTCTCTAACTCTTTTTGGGCAGTACTTCAATACTTTCCATTTTCTGCCATTTACCTTTTCAATAAATCTATGTCTAGTACAAATTTTCATTTTGGGTTTTGGAATATCAGCGGATTAAATGATCCTCTTAAGCAAAAGGAACCAAGGTCTTTTGTTAGAAATAATAAACTGTCCTTGGTAGGTCTTATTGAGCATAAAATTAAAGAGCCCAAAGTTGAGAGGATCACCAAATTCATTTGTCCTAATTGGCATTGCACTCACAACTACACTCAAGCTCCTATAGGGAGAATTTTAGTATGTTGGGACCCCCAAGTCATCTCACTTAAAGTCATAAAAGCTACCAGTCAACTTATTCACTGTGAAGTTCTTAGACATAATAGCAATGATACTTTCTTTGCTACCTTTGTCTATGGTTCCAATGATTATCATGATAGGCTTGATCTTTGGGCCAATCTTCGAACCATTAGTACCACTTCCCCTTGGATTCTACTTGGTGACTTCAATGCCATTAGACATCCAAGTGAGAAGATTGGTGGCCTATCCACTAGACCCATCTACATGAATGAGTTTGATGATTGCCTTTATTCGCTTGAACTAGTGGATCTAAGGTACTCTGGCTGCTTTTTCACTTTGTCAAATAGGCAGGATTCCGATAGTTATGTGGCTACTAAAATTGATAGAATCCTTGTCAATGAGGAGTGGATTAAAACATTTAGTTGCTCCTCTGCCCACTTCCTTACTCCAGGTATCTCAGATCACTCTCCTGGTGTTGTTTATCTCTCTCCACCCATGAAATCAGCCATAAAACCGTTCAAGTTCTTTGATTTTTTAGCTGACCACCCCCTCTTTCTTTCCACAGTCCAAAAAGTGTGGAGAAAGATTGTTTTAGGAAATCCTATGTTCTGTGTCTATGAGAAACTTAAACTCCTTCAACATGAGTTTAAGAAACTTAACAATCAGGAGTTTAGCTCCATATCCAGTAGAGTGTGTGACTCCAAACTCCAATTGGCATCAGTACAAAGAGATCTGAGTCTTAACCCTACAAATTCTGTCATTCAAACTAAGGAAAAAGAGGTTTACAAACAATTCCTAGTACTTTCTAGGGCAGAAGAAAGTTTTGCTAGACAGAAGTCTAGGATCCAATGGCTCAAGCTTGGGGATCAATGCACCTCATACTTTTTTAAGTCAGTAAGCAACAATAGAAATAGAAGCAAAATTACAAGTCTTGTCCAGGAAGATGGTACTACAACTCAGGATATGGAAGTGAGCAAAGCAACTTTTGTTAACTATTTCTCCTCCTTGTTGGGGACACCACACCATCACCTAAATGTAAACCATTCCAGGATTAAGCAACTGATATCCAAAAAACTGACTGTGGAGCAAAGTCTCAATATGACTAAAGAGGTAACCGACGCTGAAATTAAAGAAACATTTTGGTCCCTTAATTCATCCGAAGCACCTGGCCCTGATGGGTATAATGCTGGCTTCTTTAAAAAGTCCTAGGTTGTAGTGGGCCACGAGATCACTGGTACAATTAGGAATTTCTTCAAATCTGGCCAACTCTTGAAGAAGGCTAATTCAACTACCATAGCTCTGGTACCAAAAGTTCCCAACCCATCCAAAGTTAGTGATTTCAGACCTATCTCTTGTTACAACACCATTTACAAGTGTATAGCCAAAATCTTAGCCAAAAGAATGCAAGTTGTCCTTCCCCTTCTTATTGATCCTGTCCAATTAGGTTTTGTAAAGGGAAGGAGAATTGCAGACAATATCTTTCTCACTCGGAAGTTAATGAGGAGCTACCATACTAGATCTTCCTCTCCCAGATGTGCGATGAAGGTTGACATTATGAAAGCCTTTGACAATGTTAATTGGGAACTCCTTTGGGTTATATTAGAATCCATGAATTTTCACCCCCAAATGGTTAGGTGGTTGAAGGCCTATGTTACCACTTCTAATTACTCTTTGAGCATTAATGGTGAGGTCACTGGATACATACAAGGTAAAAAGGAACTTAGACAAGGCGATCCTCTATCTTCATACCTTTTTGTCATTGTTATGGAAGTCCTCACGTCTGTTAAAAGAGAAATCTGCACTACCAGATTTTAAGTTCCATTGGAGATGTGACAAAAACCAGTTAATCAACCTTTTCTTCGCAGATGATCTTATAATCTTCTGTAAAGGTGATGCTAGTTCTATCACTCACATACATAATGCTCTCCTTGAGTTTCAATCCTTATCTGGATTATCTCCTAGTCCAGCAAAGAGTAATATCTTCTTTTCTGGTGTACATCCAAACGCAAAGATAGCAATTCTAGATATTCTTCGCTTTAAAGAAGGATGCTTACCTGTGAGATACTTGGGAGTCCCCCTCATTTCTACCAATCTTAATCATTCAGATTGCAAGGGTATGGTAGATAAGATCACAGCCAGGACCAAGACATGGACTAATAGGGATCTTACATACGCTGGTAGAATACAACTCATAAAAAATGTTTTGTTTTCCATGCATACTTATTGGACCTCTTATTCATTCTTCCCAAAAAAAGTAATTAAAGAAGCAGAGTCTATTCTTAGAGCCTTTTTGTGGTCTGGACCTGACCTTAAAAAAATAGGTGTTAAGGTATCTTGGGAGTATCTCTGTTCCCCTAAAAGAGAAGGGGGGTTGGGTTTTAAATCTATACAAATATGGAATAAGGCTTCCATTGCCAAACACATTTGGTTTCTCATCGAGAGGGGGGGGGGGGGGGGGGGGACAGTCCATGTGGTGTCAATGGGTGAAATCATACTTACTTAAAGGTCGAAGTTTTTGGTGCATCCCAATGCCTAGTAACCATCTTGGGTGTGGAGGAAACTTTTGAACCTCAGACCCGTTATTCAACCTCACATCAAGAAAATTGTAGGCAATGGGTTATCCACCTCCCTTTGGTATGACAATTGGCATCCTCTAGGTCCTCTCATCCAAAGGTTTGGGAATCGAATTACTTATGACTCCGGCTATCCAAGCGATGCCAATGTATCTCAGATCATTCATGCCTCCTAGTGGCATTTTCCCATTACCCAGACTTTGGAACTTAATGAGATATGGAGTAATCTTCCCCCTCTTGTTTTATCCACTTTGGATCAAGAGGACCATTGCAAATGGATACTCACCCCCTCTGGGAAATTCACCATCTCTTCATTGTGAGACACATTTAGGGTTCACCACCCTCAAGTCCCTTGGCACAAATTAGTATGGTTCCCTGGCCATGTCCCAAAATGCAGTGTTATAACTTGGCTTGCCATCTTGAATAGACTTTACACTGAGGATAGGTTGGTCATTTTTGGCACCAAGGCTATATCTTGTTGTAGTTTTTTTTTCTTCAGTGGAGAGTCATGATCATCTTTTCTTCAACTGTCCCTATTCCACTCAAGTGTGGAATGCCATTACAGGGAAAATGTTTGAGTCTTGGTCTTCCAGACCTTGGTCAAGTTGGATTGATTTCCTCTCAACTGTCAAGGGCAAAACCTTAGGTCTATGATAATTAAGCTTTCTTTCACTGTCACTGTCTACTTCATCTGGATTGAGAGGAATCTACGGAAATTTCAAAACATGAGCTGTCCAGTCAATGTGGTTGTGGAAAAAATCTGTTTGATAATAAAATCCAGACTACTATCTTTGGAGTTCCCTCCTAGAATTAAATCTGGTAGGTTGGCTAGACAATGGGGTATTGAAAACATTTGAAAAGTCATTTGTTTGTTATATAATTCCCTCCCTAGTTGTCTGTGATGTGTGTGCAGGACCAATTTAAGGACAGTATGGTGAGAACATTGCAGGATTAACTCGTGTATGCAGGCTTGCTATTATGTTATGGGTGTTCTTCTATTACTACTAGCTATGATGGGTTTGTTACCTTATTCCTTTTCTCAGTGGTTACTATGTGTTGTTAGATTCTGGGCAGTGTTGCTTATTCTGGGTTATACTACTGTTGCTGCACTTCTACTTGAATATGGTCAGCCATCTTGAATATTTCTGCTACTGTGAATCTTAGTGTTTTGCTGCATTCTGAGATGTGGCATTGCTAGATTTCATAGTGTGTTAGATGACATAATGACATTGTTGCCTTCTGTGTTGTGTACTGTTGATCTGGGCCTACCAAAAACAAGCAAAGTGCTGCCAAATTTTTCTGGGATTTGGCTGCACTTTAAGGCTTGTTTTGATCTAATTCTTTCAATGCTTTGCTACATTTCATTGCATAGGCTGTTAATTCCGAACAGTGGCTGATGTTGTTAACTCCGAGCTTTGTTACATTTCATTTCTATTAGGAAGTAATAATCTGTTGCTGTTGCTATTTGTTTTGAGTTGCTACCCAGGTTGTTCAAGTCGAGCACTGTCCAGATTTGTAATAACCTGCTGCCGGTTGCTGCCCACATGTCGAGCACTGGCCAGGTTGTTCATGTCGAGCACTGCCCAGATTTTGTTCATGTCAAGTCCATACTACTGATGCTCAATTTGTGGTGTTGAGTTCTGCCCAGATTGTGGATGTTCAATTCAATTCTGGGCAACGTGAGGCTCAATCTGATTTTCACAGTCTGTCATAACTACTGTTGTGATCTGTTATGCTGATACTTCTGCTGGTTATTTATAGGGTTTGTTCCCGTCCATTTTGCTTACCCTAGGGGGGCTGTCCCTAGGGATGTTTGATAGCCTTTCTGGAGGGGGATGTCCTCCATTCTTGTTTAAATGTTACTACCCAATCTGATAATTAATGTAGAGTTTATGCCCTTTTGACTTATGGGCTAGCTCTGTTGGTTTCAATTTGGGCGGCCACTGTCCATCCATACTGGACAGCTTTGTAACTCCCCATATCTGTTGCTGCCTATTATTTGATCAAAGAGGCTATTCAACAGCCCGTGGTATTGATTGGGTTCTAGCCCATCAGTTGGTTCATTCAAGCCCATCATTGGGTTTTAGTCGGCCATCCAGCAGCTCTCCAGTTTGCAATGGAATATAGCCCTTGCCAAGTTCCAAATTCCAAGTTTCCATGAGATGTTCAAGACTGTAATCAAGTTATTCCAAGTTCTATTTTGAGTGTTTCTCCTCCCTCTTTCTAAGATGGGTTAGAAACACTTAGTATATTTTATTTAGCCGATGTGTAGCTTTGTCTAGACTGTCATTTGTATTATCCTTCCCTATTGTTGCCAACTTGGCCAGCCCTTTTGTTTTCTTTTTCCTTTTCTTTCTTTTCTTTTCTTTTGTCCTCCCTGGGGTATGCCCCTTGTAGGCTGTATATTCGCTTAGCCTTTTTTCTATTTCAAGCTAATTTACCCCAAAAAAAAATACTGCATTCGTGTTCAATTTCATGGAGTGAACAGTTGGGGCATTCTCTGAGCAAGGTCGCGGCGTCATTCTTCATTGTGGGCCAGTAATATCCTTGACGTTGAATTCTCCGATACAGCGCTATGTCATTTTCTCCACAAGTTTCCTCATGAATCTGCCTCAGTTTCTCCTTAGCTTTAGCATTGTTGATGCATCTCGCGAGCCACCTTTGAGGGCCGCAAAAGTACAACTCGCCCTTCAAAATGGAAAATTGTGACAGGGTCATCATGGGGATCCCTCCATTGCCCGTTGTGATCTGAACTTTTATGAGCTCGCGCCAATCCTTATCCTTATTGCAATCTTTTTCCTCAACAAACGAGGGCTCCGTCCTTTTCGTGATCTCAATGGCCACTGTCTCTCCTTCAACCTCTGTCTTGGCCCCCAGAGTAGCTAACACGTAAAGGAACTTATTCTCAGACCTTGGCTTATGAATGATGCTAACATCATCAAAATCATTCCTAAGTCTTTGAACAGTTGCCCTGTATGGCGCGAGGTTAGCCTCTTTTAGAGCATAAACACCTTCACTTTGCAAAATTATTAGCTTTGAATCCCCCACGATTCTAAGCCTTTTGATCCCCTTCTCTCTGGCCGCGAGCAGCCCCAGAATAAGTGCTTCATACTCAGCTTCATTGTTAGAGCATTGGAATGCTAGTTTGTATGATAGGTACTCCTTCGCACCACTATCACTTTGCAATGTGACACCTACTCCAGCTAAATTACCTCATGTTGCCCCATCGAAGCTTAGGGTCCAGCTTTCTTGTTCAGGGTTGGCCACTAATGCTTCGAAGTCATCTCCTGGTAATGACTCTCCCAATAGCTCACACTCTCTACTAGGAAACTGGGCCAACCGGTCCGCAAGGGCCTGACATTTGATCGCTCGCGGTGCTGTACACACTATATCAAATTCTGCAAGGGCTAAAAGCCACTTTGCGGCCCTTCCATTAAGCACAGGGCGAGAAAGGAGGTACCTTATTGGGTCATTTCTGGTTACGAGCTGAACTTTGAACGAGAGGAGATAATGCCTGAGCTTTTGTGCCGTGAAAACAAGTGCCAAACAATGGCGTTCAATTGGGGTGTAGCGTTCCTCCGCTCCCTGTACTTTTCGACTGATGTAATATACTGGTCTCTCAATTTCATCCACTTCTTGGGCCAGTAGTGCCCCAATTGACCTCGAGGTGGAGGTTAAATATAGAATCAATGGCTTCCCCTTTGTGGGGAGACCATCGTCTGTGGTGAGGCCAAAACTATTTTGACTTTCTCGAAGGCCAATTGGTGTTTGTCTTTCCATTCAAACTTTGCCTATTCCTTCAATAAATCGTCCAGAGGTGCTGTAATTTCTGCTAATGCAGGAATAAATCTTCTTAAATAGGAAACTTTTCCTAAAAATCCCTTGAGGGATCTCTGAGAGTGAGGAGGCATGCTTGAGATGGAACGGATCTTTGACTCATCAGCATCAATCCCATGTTTGTGTACTAGAAAGCCCATAAATTTCCCCAATGTGACCCTAAAAGCACACTTGAGGGGATTCATTCGCATGTTAAACTTTCGGCATCTTTTGAACACCCCTTCTAGGTCACGCAGGTGCTCCGTCTTATACTTTGACTTCGCGACCAGATCATCGACGTATACTTCTACTGAATGATGAATCATATCGTGGAAAATTGCTGTCATGGATCGTTGATAGGTCGCGCCAGCATTTTTAAGTCCAAATGGCATCATAGTATAGTAAAAATTCCCCAAAGGGGGTCCGAAAAGCTGTCTTTTCTGCGTCCTCAGGTGCCATTTTAATTTGATTGTATCCACTGAATCCATCCATGAAGGAGAACATTTCTTGGACGGCAGTGATATCAACCAATGTGTCGATGTGAGGTAATGACATTTCATCCTTTGGACAGACTTTATTAAGGTCGCGAAAATCCTCGCAGACCCTAATTTGGCCATTCTTTTTTTTCACGGGCACAATATTGCACAACAATGTGGGGTACTGGATCGGGCGAATGAATCCAGCACTCATAAGCTTCTCCACTTCTTCTTTGATCTTTTCTTCCAAGTCTGGATGGTATTTTCGCTGGGGCTGCTTCACTGGTTAGGAGTTTGGAATTACATCAAGGTGATGGCTCACGAGCTCTGGATCTAATCCAGGCATCTCATTGTAATGCATGTATTCACGAAGCAGGGCCACCATATCAGCTCGAGCTCCAGGCTCCATGGACTTACTGACAAATACTGGCTTCGCGGTACTTTCCCCAATTCTCAAGTTGACCTCTTTGAGCTCCTCTGGCTGAGGCTTGGGTCCATCTTGCATACACTCAGGAGTTGGCTCGAGTTTCTCGATTACCTCGAGCTCTCCCCCTTTTCCCTCAATGTCGCAGGGGTCAGTAGCTTTGCAAACGCTTACTGACCCCTCGCACCGTCACAAGTGATACACAGTTTTGCCACCCTCGTTAGTCTTTGTGATCTTGCAAGGGGTTAGCCTTTCGAATACTGTGACACGCTTTGTGGTGGTGGGTTTTGATGATTCGCCTTTGATGTCTTCCCATTTCGGGATCTTCTTTTTTTTTGGGTAAATATTACGGGATCTTTACCCCTATAGGTTTCGCGGTCACGGCCTCGCAGGCCTCCTCAACTTCAGAAAAGTACACCGCATCAGAAAGATGAGCTTCGCAGGCCTCAAAGGGTCTCTCGGTGGTAGGTACAGTGACCTTCTTTCCAGCCCAGATGCCCTTGAGGCACTGGTGATAGCTCGATGGGACAACCGCGTACTTATGCATCCAAGACCGTCCCAAGATTATGTGATAGTTGGTCTGTCCTTCTATGATGTGAAATTTCGTCGGTGCGCTAATGGGCCCAATGGCGAGATCTAGCACGATATATCCCAGGGAGGGCTTCTTCTCTCCTCCAAATCCAACTATCCCCACCAACGACTTGATGATTCAAGGCTCTGGGATGTCTAATTTTTTTAACGTCTCGAGGGGCATGATGTTGATTGATGCCCCACCATCCAAAAATGCCCTCTTAAATTCCACACCATTGATGTAGGCAATGACAAATAAGGGCCTGTTGTGGGAAAATGGCACGTTCCTGTCTGCATTCGAGAATGAGATGGTGTTTGAATCCTCGCGAATTGTTCTTGCGACGGAGCCTCCTTCTACCACGCATGCTTCTTGGCCTTCATTGGCTATCTCTAGTATTGCCTTTGTTATTTTGATCCTGATGGTAGGGATGAATCCCAACCCATCAACCCATCAAAGAAAGTCTTAAATTTATGGCTTTTGGACAAGATCTTGTGCCTTTCTTCTTCACTTACTTCCACAGTGGCAGTGGGCTGGTCATAGCTCGCGATCTCTTCGATATGATCATAGAAGGAGGTCATGTAAACTTCCTTAACTTCATCTTCCATTTCGTACATGAAGTCATAATAACCACCTTTATAGCATTCTGCCATCGCGACCCCCTTCCCCATGCTGGGGGTAGGGCCTGTCGCGTACATCTCTGTTTACTCCTACCCTTAACTCGTTGCTATCATGTTTCTTTTTGAAAATCTCCTTGAGTGTCCAACAGTCACTCATAGGGTGCTGCACCCTCCTATGGAAGACACAATACCTTGGGTTGGCGAGATCCTGCTGAGTGGGTTGAACCTCAACTTCTGGGAGTTTCAAACATTCGTCCGCTACCCATGCGTTGACTAGATCTATGACCTCCTCTACGCTGCAAGGATATGGAGGTGCATCTCTTGTTCATTCCTTGTAATCCTTAAATGGCTTATTCCTTCTCTTAAGGTTGCCATCACCCCCCTGGGGCTTTCGCGAGGCTTGCGCGGAGGCCGCAATTGCAACCCCTCCACTTTTGTTCTTCCATGTTGTTTTTGGTATCTCCACATCGACAATACCACGAAGATTAAACGCGGCTTCCATAACAGTGAAAAATGTTTGATACTTTCCATTGATTAGATGTTTCTTATATTCTTTGATCATGCCTAGAAGGTAAATCTCCACCAGTCGTTTCTCTGGAACAGGTTCATGAAATTGAACTGCCTTGTCTTGGAATCGCTTGATGAAGTCAACGATATCCTCTGTCAGCTTTTGCTTTTCAGTCATAAGGTTTAATGAAGTTATCTTCTCTGTCACTTGGAACAATTTGGTGTAGAACAGATTCACCATTTCCTCCCAAGTGTTTACAGAGTTGGGCTTGAGATTGACATACCATGTGTTGCACGAGAAGTTAGGGACATGGAAAACTCCCTCAAATGAAGATTGACATCTTGAGAATGAACATCCAAAGTTTCAATGAAACGATGGACGTGCTCCTGAGCACTTTCCTCTTTTCCATCAAACTTGATGAACTTAGGTGGTACGTACCCTTCTGGATATGGCATTGCCATGATCGCAGTAGGGTATGGAGGTTGGATCTCGGGACTAAGTAGTGTTGGCACTGTGGCCTTGGCCTTTTCTTGTTGTAGCAAAGCTTGGACATCCGCCAAAGTGAGAAATGCTTGGGGCTGTGGTTGCTGGACGACACCCCCTGCAGTTGGTGTGCCTGGTGCTAGGATTGGTATCTTGTTTCTAAAATTCGTGCCCTAAATGGTTTCAAAACTTATTTGTTCGTCAAATTTAATGCTTTTTTTTTTAAATATGAAAATAAAACAAAAACTATTTGTTTACCTTTCTATTAATGATCCAAATAACACCGTCAGTGCATGGAGGAACAGTAAGTGAGCCCATATATCTGTAGTATCTTTTCCCACCTAATTCTATCTCTCTTGGATCAATCATCCCCATGTTTCTCTCTTCCTTCCCATCAATCATAGTTGATATATTGTTCATCAGTTGAAAGTCAAAAATCACCAACCCATTACAATTTACAATCAAGAAAAACCCCAAAAATCAAACGCAGCGTTAATTTGTGTGGTTTTGTGTGTGTGTGTGTGTAGAAACAGTTGGGATACTGTTAGATATTTGGGGGTCTAATGTCTTCGGGAGATTTTTTTTATATTTTGTTCTTTTCGATCGGTTCCTTTTTGGACTTGTTTCGATTTTTTTCCATTTTTATTTCTAAATATCAAATTGAATCTAATCTTTTTATATTTATGGAAAATTTTATGAAAAGTTCAAAATCTCTAACAAGAGTAACATGCACGATTTTTCTTACGGGTTAATAATCTTAAATCCTAGCTGAAACCAACATGCTACAATCTAGTGCTTGCTAACACTTGCAATCTCACCAGTCATAAAGCACAACAATTCAAATGGTGTCCATAATTTCAGCCAAAATTTATTATAGTTCAAAAAATATATAGAACACCATTATTGACTTCTCACATGCTTACACACATCTCAAAGTCCTTAAAAGGCTTAAAATGTTTAAACTTTACCAATTTTCGTTAGGTAAAAATTCCATAGCATTCACTGGTAGGGCCATCAAATAAGACTGTCATTCCAATGCGCGTTTGCTTCGAGTCTTACTATTTCGTAATGTATCTTTTAGTTTTTCTATTTTTCTCCGTCCGATGGTACGACAACCAAAAAAAGCTTTGTGCAGAACCGGCTCATGGGGTAAGCCAACGAAGCAGCCGCTTTAGACCTCTGAAATTTTCCACTAATAAGAAAAATTACTACTTTTTATTAGTGGAACATACCCTAATTGAAGATGAACTAGGCTAATCCCCTATTAGCCCAATTTTCCGCTTTTTTGTTGGGATTTTCAAAAAGCACCAACACGGTGCCGCTTTTCAGCATCCCTCTTGCCTTCACATCGCTAACGGATCCCAACGCTGTCGCCTTGTTCTGTTGCTGCTGCAACTTTTTCTCACTAAAACTAGGGTTTAACTCTCTGTGTGTGTGTGTGTGTGTGTGTGTGTGTGTGCGTGCGTGCGGCGAATTGGGCTTATAGAATTGAACCTAATGGGAAAGTAACGTTTTGCAAGAAAACAGGTACAGTTTGTAATCAGTATCGGTACGTACACAAATGAATGTGATATCTTATATACTTGTATGTAGCCTGTAGGATTCAAAAGGCTTAAACCTCATTAGGAATCTGACAACCAAAAAAAGCTTTGAGCACAGACCCTCCCTAAGCGTAAGCGTTTCAGGTGAGTTGATTCTTTCAGTGTTCTGTCTTTGTTCTCCTAATATGTGGAGGTTGGTGAATGGATTCATTGGGTGTAGGGGATTCATCCGAGGAACATTCGAATGTTGCATCTGAAGAAGAGGCGGCCGGAGAAGAAGAAATAGCATATAAAGAGCCAAGTATGTATGATCACTTGTTAAAGACACTGTCGGGTAATGAATCCTTTGCAAAGGCCTATAAAAAGAGGTGATTTTTGTTCACTGAAGTGATTTTCGATATAGTACATATTTTGTTTAATGTGTTGCAGACTCGAGCAGTGGAGTTTTTTGATTCTTTTGTTTGGTGACATTTATTGTCCCATTGGCTATCTTATTTCTGAACACAACTATATGGCATGTTTGTTATTTTTTAATCCATAACTTTTCAGTCTTTTATCTCCTGAATTGGTTGTTGCGCTTAAGTTTTTTGGAGTCAAAGAGTTATTTGACTCTGCTATGATGCATTCAACGAGTTGCATTGCGTTAATTTACTTTGGCTTGGGTTGGAAGTTGCCAAGTAGCAATGTCATATCAATTTTGCAATGGTCACTCGGTTAGAGCTACCCCTTTTGCGTTATGACATGACTCTCCATAGGGCCATTCTTCTTGCTCCCTCCATCCCATAATGATGTTCCTCTATTCCATTTGAGGTGTCCCAAAATATTAGTCCTATTTGAAAAGTCAAGTGATAAAGTTTGGATTTAGAAAATTTAACCTTCATAAATAATTGAAAATAACTTTAAAAATGGGATTCAAGGGTAGTAGCGGAAATCGATGCTCATTTACAAAGGAGACATGCCTTCAATGCTTCGTCCCCTTAAAAGGTTGGAATCTGCAAAAGGGACTAACATTGTGGGACGAGGGAGTAGTAAACAATATACCCTACTCTTTGGTTGCATGGTTTGGAGATTGTATAAAAAAAGTCCCTTTGTAATTACGTTGATATGGGCCTTACTGACTTTTCCTGAAGACCATTATCATAAAATGATGCCATGTATTGGTGTATTTAGTGGTGTCAGCCTTAATCTTGGTTCATTTTTCGTATAGGTTGAGTAGTCAAGGTTGCTGCTTATCGCATTATCTATGATGTTATTTATGCATTGGTACATTGTTGATGCAAAGTTATTAGTACATTTTGTACGAATAACTTCTTCCCCTCCTCACTTGTTCTATTTTCCTCCCTCATGTTTAGTTTTCTTTTCTTGACAATAAAAAATTAATATGTTGCGAAAAATCTTATTTAACATGAATTCTCAAGTCACATATTTATATTTTTCTCGGTTGATAAATTCTGTCTCGCAAATTCTTTGTACATAATACCAAACCAACATTCACCGTTCACTTCTATTGTGCCTAGACAAAGAGAAGAAGAAGGCAAAAGTGACTCGGAAGAAGATTTGGGGAGTGGATTAGAATCTTTTAGTGCGTCAGAGGAAGAGGATGATTCCAATGAAGGTGAAAACTACCTTTCCATCCTATAATATTAAAAATTATTAATATGTGATGTATGCTCAGTTCTTTATATTTTTTGTTGCTTTAATATAGCTCCCATCATTTTTTAATAGTTACTAGTCTAATACATTTATCACGTTATTCTATACCTCGTGAGTATGACTATATTAGAATTATCATAGGGTTACTTATTTTTTGAAGAGAAGAAAGTTGAATGAACTGTTTGGCGGGATGTTATTTTTCCAGCTTCATCGGTCATTGCCTCTATGTTCTGTAGGCCATTGAGATTTCGGGTGGTGTCTTTTTGTTGAGTTTTTACTTTCCATAATTATTGTAATAGTAAGATATTTTACTATCCGTAAGGTTTTTGTTGAATGAAATAGAAAGAATTTTTACGAAAAATATCATTAATAACTTGAACAATTGAAGATATTTTCAAGGATCCTAGTTTGAGCCCAAAGTGATGTCAAAAGAAGAACATAAAATCCAAATTGCTTCTTGTCAACTGTACTTATGTTCACTATTCTAGCTTTTTTTGGGTAAATATTCAGTATTCTAGCTTTGGTTTCAATATAAAGCTAGAATAGTGAATATTTACCCAAAAAAAAGCTAGAATAGTCAATATAATCCATCACATCCCTCATAGCTAGAGTTCCAAATGTGTGTGAGTTGTTTGCTCCTATTTGCCAAGGTCATGGAAGGATATCTCAACCTGTGAGTTCTGAGGTGTCTTGAGGAGCAGTCTTAGAGATTTGATGATCCATGCATATATTTTGGGTAAGTGAGAAAAATATATATCTATGTATACAAACTGTTAATGCATGTATAAATCATATACTTATATATGTAGTTATTTATTTATTTTTGGCGTGTTCCACGCCGTGTCCATGTCCATTTTCTTAGAATTCTCGTGTCTCGTGTCCATAACTATCTGTAGCCGTGCTGCATAGATCTCCCTCCTACAACAACCTATCTTCAATATAATCTTCCGTTTGTATACACCCACCTCCTCCGCATCCATACTTGTATGCGTATAATCCGCCCACTTGGCATCTCTTATGAACCACAATATCGTCAAAATAATACTTGACACATACCTCCAACGTGTACCTCAAACCGTAACAAAGACACACCTCACAGTGCTCAAGGTTTGCTTGATTGATAACCATTCCTAAAGGATCAACAAGACGTCCCCATAAGTCATTTCAAACGCATGATTTTCCTAGGGTGTAAAGCAAGACTCGTGGATTAAGAAGAAAATTTCTCCTTCATTATCTCCAAACTCTTCTTCAAACTCATCCCATATGCGAACATCTTCAAAATCGCCACAAGCCTCAAAGAGGGGATCATTTTCAAACTCTTCACTTGGATATCCATCAAAGATAGGAACATCATCAAATTAATCTTGTTCCATCTCCACCTCAAGTTCATATGGATTGAGGCTCATTGCATCCCTCAATCATTAGGATTGAGGATCCCATGCAACACAGAAAAGTAATTCTCAGTGTTGTTGTCCCCTTTGTAGTTAAATACATCTAACTTGGGCTACACCAATTTAGAGCATCAAAACTATTCTCAACTTGACATTGAAAATCATAACCACTGTCACTAGGAAGCAAATGTTGAGCCTTCTCAGTTAAGGAAGCAACTTTTCTTCTCCATAACAATAGTTGCACCTTGTCGTTTAACGTAGCAACATTTTGCCTCAAGGACCCTACCACACCAGAGGACACTAAAAGGACACAACTAACCTAAATACTACTACATCACAATGAAGCACAGTTAGAAGTACGGCTGTGTGGCATATGGTATGTTACTCCCTCCGTTCCAAAAAGATTGTCCACTTCGCAAAAAGAGAACATAAAAATAATGTATTTTTGTCAATTAACTTCAAGATTTTTCCTTCAAATTACTAGCCATCAATGGACTTCTTTTAATTTGTGGAAAATGTTTCTTTTTTTATTGACAAAAGTGATTTTTTTAAGTTCTCGTTGGGCGCAGTGGACAATCTTTTTAGAATGGAGGTAGTATTAATATGGTTTCATGTATATTTCTAAGAGACAAAATTTAACAATGAAGGTGACAGTACATCTTGATCTGGACTATATGAAACCTTTAGCATGCATCTAAGCCTTTTGGGATGGTCTTAGGCAAGGTCCGATCCGTTTCCTACAATTAAGGAAATATGCCTCAACTACATATCAGAACTCACGTGCAACATTTATATTTTTTAGTCTCTACTCTTTCACTTCATTTTTTTCTCGTAACATTATTTCATAGAGGTTCTCAATGAGCATTGATTCTACATCCAATGTTCCTCCTCTTTCAATTTTAATTTTTCACTATGCAATTCCGAAGAGAAGGTTGGCATTCTTCATTTAGACATGTTCCCCCTTCACTCATTAAACTTAAAAGTTCCGTACTCCATTTTTTTCATTGCTTCAAACTTATGTTACCAGAAATGGGCAACAACCTAGCGATTTACATTGGTATGCGCATTATGGAAAGTGGTGCACTTTCGTTCCAAGACAGCGTATCAACCCAAAGGGGTCCCAAAATGTTTTCTATGTATTTTGTAAACCCTACCTATATAGAGGAAGGAGGTTTGGCCAGAGAAAACATTAAAATAATTGGTCATAATTTTCTAGGATATGCGTTTTATACGGGTATTGTAAAAAATGATACTCTATTCAATGAACGTTTTTCTCAAGTACATTCTACTCACTAAATTTGTAGAAGTCCACCACTATTGCATCGCAAATTAGAGAATGTGGCATATCGCGTTTCTGTTCCCAATTCGTGTCACAGTCCAAACTAGTTTCTTTGCAAATATTGAGTGTAGTAAGAATGATTAGACATAATAAGAACTTAGGATTACAAAAAAGAAACATCAAGCATATGATCTATAGTACAACAAAGAAAATCTTAAAAAAAGCTAGGTGCACTGGAGCTATTGCCATAGAAGATCATATCCTCATATATGTGGTGGGCAGATGACACAATCAAATATTACCAATTATGTTTTTGTTGTATTGGAGCTGTACGCATATGATACCAGTACCTTAGTATGCTTGAGCTGTTGATATAATCAAATGTTACCAGGTATGTTTTTGCCGTAGTAGAGCCTTACGCGTATGGTACCAGTACGTAGTACTCGTACCGTAATTGTTGTTTTTTTTAGTGCCCATGCTTCATAGCTTGCTTGAGCTGTTGCTCTCTGGAATCTGCATGAATCTAGTCAAAATGTGGTTGCGCCTTCTTTTCTTTTGTCATATAGTCTTCCTGACATTTTCCCATTAGATTAAGAAAGCACCGAGTCAAGTTGAATTTTTTTTATTTCTTACTCTTACTGCATTGAGTTTATATGTATGCTTGCACAAGTTTGATGTTATATTTCACTTTGCTTTTCGTTATCTATGGCTTGTTGAATGTGTTCAAACATGCGATTGACTCCAGTTCTTGTTACTTTCTTTTGTTAGAAAATTGGGGAGGCTGAGGTAGTGAAGGAAAAAGATGTTGATTATCTTTCTTCTATAGAGGTAATTTATCTCGTTTATAAAGCGGATGATAAAAAGTATAGACCAACGCCAGTTTGCCATCTTGTTGTCTTTGCTTTGTCTTCTTTACTTCTTTCCCTTTTCTACTTTAGAGAAAGTAATTTATCTTGTTCATTCTGCACTTAGTTTTTGCCAATTTCTATCGTGATTGAGCCAAATATGATGAGTAGATTTTAATAATTGATCATGCAGATGTGATAGCAATGCAGGTAATCTCTGCGATATTTTCTACTACCATAATTGTAATTTCCAGTTTTTCCCCTAATGTTTTGTGATGATTAAGTTTCCTACATAACCTGTGCAGAATTGGTCCCATGTAAATACAGCTGTTGAAAAATTGAACCACTTGCGGTCAAAGGATCATGGAACTGATATAATGCGCATTAGACCATGGTATTTCTTTTTCTTCTCCTATTTTGTTGGAGACTGGCTTCTTCCACCTGGTGCAACTGCTGACTGGTGAAACTGTCAATAACATCGTCAAAAGACTAAAAACTACGTAGAGCATCAGGGGAGATCCCTTTCGAACCATATTTTTGCATATAATTTGCTGAGTGGTATTAACTTCTTTTTTTAAAAAAAATTCTATTGATTAGGTATTTAGATGGACATGCACAGTTCTATCGGCAAACTATTATTTTGGGTTCTTACTTAAATCCAAGTATTGTGTTTGCAACTACTGTTTGCTAGAAGTAAGTCCATGTATCCGTAAAAAGTAAGAGATTGATGCCTATTTGATTATTTATGCTGCCTTAATAACTGGAGTGTGCAAAACAAAATTTAACCATTACATTGAAGTTTTGTCTAACAATTTACACATCATGTTTTATTATGTCTGATTTGTACATGTTATGATTGGAACCTGTGTACTATTTCTTCGTAGATCTGTAACTTGGAAAACACTAGAGCCTAAATTTTGCTTGTTCTCTCTTCCTCCAGACATCAATGGGTTATTCAATCATCATTGTGTTAACTACAAAGGAAAGGTGAGTTGGTATTCGTCATTTTGTTTTGTAGCTTGGGGCAATACAGCTCTAAATGTGATTGAATCTTATGATTTATGGAAGTTTGAGGCTTATCTCCCAGTGTTTTAGCTGACCTGTGATCTTCAAATTAGTTTGTTCATGCAATAATCGGTTTTGTTCACATGCCAATTTTTTTATTTATTTTTGAATGATTCATTAGGTTATTCCTTATTGTGCTTATATTTGTTGATGCTCTGGATTTTGAATGAAGGAAGCAAGGTAATGACCACATAGATTGAATCAGGTCTCTCGGCTTGTGTGCTTTGATACCTTCCATTTTTTATTTGGGGGCATGGTTACACGGCATAACGCCCCTTGAGTTCCTTGATTTTTAGAGGTATAGGGGGCGCTATTTAAATGGGTAAATCTTTTTTAGAGTAGGCACTTTGTGTTGCGATTGAGTATTACATGAATATTTTTATTGTTGTTGTAAGGAACATGGTGCTATGAATCGGGGGTCATAAACACAGACATGAGGTTTAATGTTCATATGTTGCCAAAGGTTAGGTCTGTTTCTAATCCTCCCTCACCCATCAACATTGATTGAGGATTACGTGAATATTTTTATCGTTGTTGCAAGCAGGGGCGGACACAGGGGCGGGGGGGGGGGGGGGGCGAGGGGGTGTTCGGCCCCTGCACTCCCCCCAATTTTCGACATATTTTTAGTGTACTTTGAGATTTTTTTGTAAAATTACTGAAGAGCGGCCCCTGCAAATTTGGCAAAAACGGCGATCCTGCGTCCGCCACTGGTTGCAAGAACATGATGTTGTTAATCGGGGGTCATAAACACAGAGACACAGAGATTTAATGTCGTTTGGCCAGGATACACCCGTTGCACGGAGAAGATTTACACTATTTTTTCAATAATGGAGTTACAACTCCAGGACTCTACTCTCTACTCTCTCTCTCTCTCTCTCCCCCCCCCCCCCCCCCCTTGGTTCGTCTGTATTGCACGCCTAAGACCTATCATATGCAATATAACTCACATATAGGTGCTGAGAGAGAGAAAATACCAAGAGTTTTGAAAGCTCTGGCAACTCGTGGGCTACGTTGGAGGTGCCCAACGGTGCCCACGAAAAGGCTATCAGTGGCTGTGGTGGGGCCTTGTCCCCACGTCTCTCTCATTGGTCACTTTCACAGGTTAACACCAACACAGCTATGAGGAGAAATCCTTGTCCTTGATACACTTGGGGGTTTCTCTCTCTGAAAGGTATCCTTCTTCGCCATTGAGGTCAAAATACGTTTCATCCTGGTGACTAATAAATGATATTGGTGAAACTTGGTCCATAGAGGATATTGTTGATTTGTTGCTTTATCATTATCAAAGGACCTTCAATTGGTCGAACCAATTTTTTTTTGGTTAAAAGCGATAATTTGCTCCTCTTTAACTGGATTTTTCGGCGAACTACTCTAATTTGGCAAACATATTGCCAAACTACTTCTCTTTTCAAACTATTTGTAAAAATACTCTTTAACGCTATCCTCCATTGCGTTTTTATTAATTAGCACGATATTCGTTCGCGTTTTGTTATGAAAATCCACATGGCAGGCCCCGAAATCCATCTGGCACTGTGGTTGGGTGCTACATTGGACGTGCAATTCAGAATCACGTTTTGTTTTTTTTTTTTTGTTTTTTTTGTTTTTCATTGTTCCCAGGTTATAGTTGACCCTCAAATTTTTATTTTTAGAATTACATAATTAAAAATGTGTTATTTCACATTTGATAATAGTAACAACAGTGCCCCAATATTTATTTCTGCACTTTGGTAATATGCAAATTTCGTATCGTTCACCGCCTCAAGATGCCCGAATGAGAATTATATACGTGTCATACAAAATGGAACAGACTCAGGAGAACTCATAGGGGAAGGTATTAGTGAATAAATAATACTCTCCCCCATGGCTGGTCCGTCCAACTTGCCTCATGTGGGTCGAGCTTCTTCATTTTACAAAGCAGTACGTCGAGATTAACTGCTCCACTAGAAATTGGCTCATTTGGACCCTTATTTCTTACCTATATGGTAGTTCAAAACATTGACGACAAAAACCCCATTTTCCCAAAGGGAAATAGGAGATAAGTAGGTGAAACACGTTTGAGTCATGGGGTGGAATGTGAAGCGGGTAGAGAAACGAGAGATGGATGGTTTATATAGGCAAAATAAAGCGCAATTCGTAATTGCGTTTTCTTTAATGCAATACTATTTTGCGTTTTATGTAATTAGCGCAATATTACATTGCGTTTTTTATTTTATTTTATTTTTTTTGGTGGGCAACACTACACTTACATAGGTTTTTAATTTTTTTGCAATTAAATTTTTGTAATTTTGTCATTCGTCATTCATCATTCCTAATGTATTATAGGGGAAGGGGAAATAGGACGGGGGAAGGGAAAATAGGACTTCATTCCATACGAGGTAGTCCTCAACATCCCTTTGCACCCGTTCCGCATGCAAAATAGCTTCTCTAGAGCTACACAGGTGCGGAATGAAGTTGGAGAGGACTCGGCGTAACTGCCAGAGGAAGGATAGACGAATTATTGAGCACCCTGGAAGTTTACGCAAGGTCAGTCCTCTTGAGGGGTGGGGGGGAGTGTCTTACATGTTGTGGATCATTGAATCGCTCAAACTGACAGCCTACCATTATAAGACGCTTCTTATCTCTATGGTAGGTCCGACGGATGGAGCAAAATTAACCCATTGGAAGTTCACTCCCTAAGACCCACTTTTCTT